>VWZV01011736.1:189926-466935 GCA_013397155.1 Irena cyanogastra
GAAGGTTTTTTATGAAAAAAAAGCTTTAAAAAAAAATTTTTTTTTTTTTTTTTTTTTGTTAAAGCAGCCACCTGTCAATCTAGAAAGAGGTTTCGTTGGTACAGAAGCTCTTAATGAGGTATGACCTAAAAATCAGTGGCTATTAATAGCACAATCTACAGATAAAGGTAATTTTTAAAATTTTTATTTCTAAAAATGTTTATTTCAGATTGTGAAATTATTTTCTTTAGACTGGAAAGCTTTTCTCACAGTGTGTGACAATTATGTGGTGATGGGCAGATATAATACGTTTCTTACCTGAGCAACGCCATTCGAGAAACTCTTGCTGCTAAAGTGTGTAAAGTTATTCATGCGTACAAGTGTGGGGACCGGGCTGGGTGAGATTCTGATCACGTAAATATTTGCCTTTTTTTTTTTTTAGCACAGCTGAATTTAAATTTACATGTTTGTTCTAGGAAATTATGAATCACATTTCTCTTTTGAATTGTACCCTTTTTACCTCTTGTTTTCACTCTACTTATTTAAATAACTTTCTTTCAAAGGTCAATTCAGAGACTTTTGCCCTACTGTTTACATTCTGCATGTCTAATAATTTCATATCTATTCCACGAGTGACTCAAAAATATAATTTATGTAATATTTGTATTCGACATCGAAGGTAGTAGTTTACATCTGAATTGATGGCAACTGAGTATCTAATTTTTTACAAAAAAAAAAAAGAAAGAACAGACTAAATAATATATATTTATTTCCTTTCTGTTAAAAATTGGAAGAAACTGAAGAGTTCTGCTTCAGCAAATTTGAGCACAGAACTTCATTATTGAAATGATGGTGTGTTCTGGTGAGGAGCTGATTAACCTGCTCTAATAAAGATCTTCAGAAGCTGTTTAATTCTAAGTATATAAGCCCTCTGGTTTCAAATACCAAGTTACCTTTATCACTATTTGGCTTGTGGTAGTATGGAGGGGGTGAGCTCACCCTTAAGTCCCTGTTGAATGCTATGTACACTTTGGTCAGTGCTTACTCCCCTAAGAATACAAATCTGAAAGAAAAAGAAGCAGGTGTATACATCTACATGTATATACACATACACACACACATAGATATAAAATATAAACTAATTGTTCTAGCTTGTGGAAAATTCCAGAGGGTCTAAAGCTTACACCTGTACTTGATTGTTTTTCAGCAATATTTACACTATTGGATTCTAAAATAATTATATATCTCAGTAAAATAAGACCTCATTTCACTACAGAGAATGCCAAACTCCAAGAAGTCAATAAGAGTGTTTTTTGCTCCAACACTGGGTGTTTATAGCAGCACTTATATGCTGTTGTTGCCTTTAAAGCCCAGTAACAGTGAAAGAAAACCCAAAGTAGTAAACAGTTTCAGCTGCAGTCTCATCAACACATATATCCTAACATTTTACAGACATCTATCCAACAGTGACGCTCTTATTTGACTTCAGTGAGAGCAGAATCAAATACACCAGTTTCGTGATCAAAGACTAAATTCTTTACGTTGAAATGAACAGTGAAGAATAATATCTGCATGTTCAGAATGTACTTTTCCCAATCACCTGAGGTGCATTATTGCTCTGGTGTTGAATCATCACTCAGAATTCTAAAATTCAAGCAAATGTAAGAGGATATAAACATAGCATGGTTACTTAAGTAAAATATCCTTTAATTTCAGGACTAGTCTCTAAATTAAATTAAAACATCATGATGATTATCTCTCTGTGGATATGTTTCATTCTGAACTATACCCCAAAAATATTTATGTGTAAAATCTAAAGGACCATACTATACATATGATATTGAATGCACTTGTAATACTATAGTAAAGACAATAATTGTTAAGTGCCTTCTAAGTCCCCTAACAGTGGGATGGAGCTGTAGCTACAGGGATCCTTACTGCTGAGCTCAGCAGACAAGCTGCCCCTGTAATTCCAGATGTTTCTCTTTTTTTTTTTTTCCTTTTGGGGGGGTGGGGCAGGGGACCTCCCAAGATCAGAATGCCAGCATGTCTGAGGTAGAGAGTCCACCCTGTGACACTGGAAACTCAATAGTCCTAACCCTATAGCTCTGCAAGAAATTCAGTTGGATCCTCAGGGGCAGATGGGCTAAACAGATCCATGTTGTCAACTTCCCTAGACAATTGCATCTGCCAAAAATCATGTTTAATTTGTATGCACATACACACAATATATTTTTAAACCAAGAGGGAAAAAAAAAGCCCCCCAAAAGAAGCTGAAAATTTCAGGCAGAAAAACAGCTGCACTCATTTGTGCTGTGAACCAGCTGAGTCAGCCCTTAAACTGAGCCCTAATTAATTTGTGCACACGGAGCAACCAACAAAGATTGGCAACAGCCAGAAGAATGGATTGTGTTGAGGGGGATTAGTCTCCAGCAGAAAGGGTGGCTGAGAGAGCGAGCCTGATGATAGCTAATTGTTGCCAGGAGGACAAAAATAATGGGCAGTCTGCAGGAGAAAGAGAAAAGAAAGGGCTGGTGGAAGTAGTCATCAGGTGTCTGCAGTGATGAAGTTCATTGCCCCAGCTGTTTATTCTGGTGTTGAGCCTTAACGCCCATTTGGAACGGGCACAGCAAGAAGCCTTGTTAAAATAATAAGATTTGAGCGTGTAATGTATTGATGGAGTCAGAGGTCCACGCAAATATCTGTTTCACAAGAGTCTTTTGGACTGACTGGCATGTAGGGTTCAGTCGTTGAGCCTTGGGAAAAGATGGACAGCCTGATATTTTCACACAATGGCGCTGGCAGACACTTGTCTGTGCTTGCCTTTATGGCACCTATTTAAGTGGGTGATATCTGAAGAGGTTTTTGCCCTTTAAGATGTGTTCATTCTGTTAAGATATCTGTTTTTCATCTAGGAACCATGGTCCAGTGTTACTAACCCACTAACCTGGACATAACTCCGCACTGTTGTAAACCCACCTTGCTAGAAGTGGAAACAATCTAAACATTCTTCTGTGGCTCCATTTAGTATAATCCAAACAATTAACATTTAATATTTGATAAATATGCAACATATTAGGCTGCCCTTGTGAATATCTCACGACATTCTTACTAATTCTTGGAATCACTGTAAATTTGCCAGCAAGAATTACCACTGAAAATCAAGCCCCTGATATTGTGAGTTCGGCACTGAAAACTGATGGTCTGCGAAACCCCAACTCTCTGCTCTCATGTTTTCATTGTTTTGCTTTACCTATCCGTTATGTCAGGACTGGCTTAAACTCATTAGCTGGGAACTGTTGACCAGTACTTTCTGGAGAAATGAATTGCAGTTCTGAAACAAACCAAAATATTTTCTGTGACTAGAAACTCATCCCATTTCAGAAAAGATATGGGAATGTCATGCATCAAGTATATGTAGACAAGACATAGAAACGTGTTTGTGCATATAAGGACATATGAATGTTTTATCCACAATAAATGTCACCAGTGACTGATAACAGGCAAAGGAAACTATCAGATATTTAAGAATTAATGCTTAAAAATAACAGAAAAAAAAAGAAAATCCTGCTGTTCATATAGTTGAGTAAGAGACAAGGCTAGAACAGCTATCAAATACAATGCAAAAACTACTGTCAATTCACAAGAATGTTAACCAAAATCTAGTATAAAATGGCAATTTGAATCAACCCAAAAAGTCCACATCTACCATAAATCAAAGTAAACTCATGAATTTCTAGGTCACGATTTTTGATTTGTAAGGAACATATACTGTCCTGATATGAAAAGAGATAGGGTACTTTGAGTATTCAAGCTGACTAGTCTTCTGATCAAAGCCATGGAAAAGCTCATATCATGCATAGTCAAATAACAAATTAAAGTACATTTACATAATCAATGTCAGCTAATGCAGTTAGATGTATTATCACATACAATAAAATGTCTCAGTACCATGTCATGTTACAGTTAAAAATAATTTAATTAAAAATATCATGGAGCTCATGCAAAAGAAATTAAGCTAATCTGCATCCAAATAGGGCAAAAATTTTATTTAGGTCCTGATAGGTCCTATTCATGATTCATGTATGCCCACTTTCTATCGTGATCTAGTAGAAAATCTAAAATATAAGATCATGGCTTAGGAAATGATGATAAAAAGATTGAATAACAATAAAACTATGAGGAAAAATTTTCTTAAAAATTAACCTCTTTTGCATGGAACGTGGAATAAACTAAGATCTCAGAATCTGCTTGAAGAACTTATACTCTGAATTTATACATCCTGCAATTAAAAAACCCCAAACAAAACCTAAAAAATATTTATTTAATTATATTTACTTTAATTTAATATCTAATTTTAATACAAGTTGTTTTTTTAACCCCCCAAAACCCCAAAAAACAATTATCTTTTTCTCAAGCTGAAATTTTCATCATTGCCTCTAACATCTGTCTTCCAGAATGTAATTACAGGAAAATCCTTATTATTATAGAAGTGCATATTAAGAAGGAACGTGAGCCCATCATTTTTTCTCCAAATAATTTTGCTAATATAGGACCCCAAAGTAGTCCTTACATACCAAAAGAGAAACATAGATCTGGACTTAGGTGACATGAAAAAGAACCCAGAACCACAGTAAGGAATCAGCACAAGAATGAATGAGAAATAGCATCTCAGGTTTAGAAGAAAGTACAATAGGCAGCTTTACTGAAAGTAATTAATCTATTCTACAAAAAGCAATTTTAAAAACTACTGAAATTTTAGAACAATTACCTGAATTATTGGTTCAGCTACTTGTTAACCTTTCCTTGGATAAATAAAACATATTTAGTTTCCAGAGGAAAACTTTCTGAGCTTGGATTGATATTCAATCTAACACAATCTTTTTTCCATATCTCACACTTCCCCAAACACAGCAAAGCTGAAAATACATTCAAATTACTTGAAATGTTGCTTTGAAATGGTGACGTACAACTTCACTTGGAGTTCAGACATGGCCAGGACTAATTCCTGGCTCCAACAGCAAGATGCACAGGAGAATTACATCCATAAAGCCAACCTCATCTATATCATCCTGCCCATAAATCCTTATGAAGCCTATTGGGTGCAGATCACAGCCTGTGCCCCTTCCTGAATGTGCCAGTGGACTGCTTGCACCTATGGGGCCCCGGCAAAGCTGTGCACACAGTCAAAATTCAACATGGAATATTCTGACTCTAAGTCTACTGAGACAGAGATAGACAATATAGTCACATAAAATTAGCTCCTTTGTTTTTTTTCACTTTCCACTATTGAATGCCCTATATTTTGAATCCACTTGTCCTTTTGTCTGACTGAGACCACCAGGAAAAGGGTTAAGAACAGTGCTGTGCTCTGAGGTTTTTGGGTGGCTTTGAGCAACTGAATTAAGCTGTTTTCTGGGGCCAGAATCTCCCCACCTGACCTAGATGAGAAGAGTGCCAGCTCTCTCCAGGATGATCCTTTTCTTCTAGTGGCTACACTGCAGTCCGGGGTGAGGTTCCTCACTAAAGAACATGAGCTGAGTAAGATGGATCCAGACATCTGTTCCTTGGGTTGTTTACCTGTTAAAAAGGTTTTTACACCAAGCAAAGGTTCTTAAACAGCATAATCTCCTTTTCCAGGAATACATCATATCCACTCTATTTCTAAGGGATTTCTGTCTTGGCAAGTGGTCTTCATCACCAGCCATGTTAGCATCCTCTGCCCCACTCACAGGTACATCTCTAAGCTCTCTCTCTGCCTGAGAAACCCCTAATCCAAAGTTTAAGCACAACCAATAACAGCCTCAGATGTTTTCTTCTGCAAAGGAAGAAATTCTTTTATATTCGTCCTTCAGCTGCCTGGGCTCAGCTTGACTCCCCTGTCACATATTGAGCTAGTGGGCTTGGGCAGTGAACTTCTTCCCTCCTGCCAGATTGAGGCAGCATCCAACAGTTTGCCCAGCTCTGACTGTCTTTTTTATGCGGATGTAATGGATGAGGACTCGGGGGCAAACAGTTGACCATTTCATAACACAGAACCTGTGATATGCAAAGGTTTCATGAAATAAGGACTTATGTTTGATTTCAACTCTGCACTCTCTGTCTGTTCTAATATTCTTTCAAATTGTGTGACAGGTTTGAGAGACACGGCAAGAGGAAAGTGCGTTAAGAGGTGCACAATAGTTCTCTTCTTTTCCAGGGGCAGCACTAACAAGAAAAGACCGTGTTCCTGGCACAGTCCCATAGTAGACATTAGTCTCAGCCCTCTGGGATGATAAGGGAATGAGGCACTTGAAGTCTCATTGCCTTTTCTGAGAATTGTTTTTAATAGCCCGGCTAAAGTGACAAAACTGACCAAATCATGGAAGAGTGCAAACCAGAAGTGTCCTGTTTAAATTGTTATTTCTTGAGATTTTTCTTTCTCTATTACAAAAAAAAAATTCTAAATGCTCTCTTTCAGTTTAATCATCCTTGCATGTTTTCCTGTATTGCCTGTGCAAACATTTATGAAACACTTGGTATTCTTTTTGCTAATGTGACCTAATGGCAAGAGCCTATCAATATTTCTCAAGAGACTTTGGAGTTAAAAGTGCCAAACCTTTCAATGAGCATGCAAGCAATCATTTCTGTATGTTAGCTTTTTTTTTTTTCTCCATAGACCTGGAAAGCAATGTGATGGTAAAAGACTTATTTGTGATGGCTAGAGGAACAAGCTGCAGTTGAATAGAGGGCAAATGTATTGTGGCTTTGCTGAGTTCCTCAAGTCACTTTTCTTTGTCTGAAGGCATTAACATTGGTGTTGGTTTTGGTTACTTGGCACAGTTAGAATTTGATTTATCAGATTTTTTTCATTCTCTTGGCTTCTGCCTACTTAATGCATCTCTTTTGGTGGTTAATGCTGTGAACTCCTATATAAAAAAGAAAAACCCAAAAACAACCAACCCAGCCAGGCTGTAGCTGGAATGAAAAGCTCAGGGTTCTGCCACTCATCCTTGATCACAGGACCAGAAAATGAAAAAAGAGGATTTGCTGGTTCTGGTGCGTCCCAGTTTTTCTGTATATATTTATTGCAGTCATTTCTGAAAGGAAAAAATCATGTTGTGTTATTACTGGAAGGGTAGACAACAGAAATTAATTTAGAGGACAGAGTGGCTATGGAGAAATCAAAAAAAACCTATGTTTGCAGAATAGAGCCCGGAGATTCTGTACACACTCGGAATGATATATGATCACCTGTCCTATGAATCCTTCTTTTCAGAATTGCTACATCTCTAAGTGTCTTCAATATCATTGGTTTTAAAATCTTAGTTTGGTTATTTACTTGGTTATCCAAAATGGAAGAGTCTTGGACTTCATTCATTTAGTGCAAATATTCAAATTAATGTAAACTGTGACATGAACTGAATCAAGTCAATGTGTTATACAGGTGATCATCAGTGCACACATACTTCAGGCAGGTAACTATTTGAAAGTACTTTCTGGCACAGAAAAAAAAAAGGTAGTTTAAATAGTAAAATGTCATTTCTCCTCTAAGCAAAGAAAATATGTCATACAAGAGATATTATTTTTACTTATTAATATTATGGAAGGTTAACATATTGTGAAGCCAAATACTATTTTTACATACTGAAATAACTTGATGTTATTTCATTTTTTAACTGATCTATAAAGGGTTTGTGTTTGATGCTGATTTTTATTATTAAATGTTATGACACCTGATGGGACTTACATAAAAGTGATATGTGAGTATATTACATTGTTACTAGGAATCTTGTCAATCAGTGATATGATTGAAAGATAAAACCAAGAAATTATATTAAGCTGTTGGACAAATCCTTGGGGTTTTTATCCTTCCACTATTTTAGTTTTGGTTTTATCATATTTCTTTTGCTTGCATGGCTTGTTAACTATGTAGTTTCTATAGCAACCTCCACTGACCATTGAAATAATGAAAGCCACAGCAACTCTCCTGCAGTGAAAGCCCTCATGCTGACAACACAACTCCTATTTTCTTTGTCCAGTGTTGCCTGTTACTCACATGACTGACTCATTTGTCAAAATACTTGAGCTGTTTGCTAATTCCTTCGAAATATGATAATTGCAGACAAGACATCTAAATTTCAGTGTACCTGAAGATTCTCATTGGAACAAAGAGTTAAAACAGATTTTTTTTTTCACACCAGAAATATTATTTCATAACTGGGAAAGGATTTGAAAAATGTATTTGTGATATTGAGTAGAAAGAACTACATGAATGTTGAAAAAAAAACCCCAATAAATAAAAAACCAAATCAAACATTTTTTCTTATACATTATAGAATTAAGTTTCTTTAACTTAATTCTAAGGTTTTTTAACCACTGGACTGATATGTTTTTTGGCTCCTGAATTTGATTCCAAGTTAGCAGCAAACAGGATCCATGCCTGGATGCTGGCCCCAAGTGAAGGATGCAGGAGGATCTGGAGGATCTGGAGGATGTGGTTCTGGCCATTCAGTAGGTGGCACTTAAGCTTTGTATCTCACTGAATCAATGGTTTATCGTGAAGTTAATGGGACCTTTACTGTTGGAGGTGACATGTTCCAGCTGAAATAAAGAACTAACCACTAATGCTAATTATAGAGCACACTTCATGCACATCTGAAATAATAATTCATGTTGGTTTGGTATGAATTGTATTTTTTACCAAATAAAATTCTCAAAATGGTTATACTGTAGGAAATAGGGCTGAACTTTTCATGGCTTTTAGTCAGATGTATCTGTTGCTCTGTTGAAGTGGAGCTTCCAGACTTCATGCTACCTGTACAATGGAAGATGCATACATACTCTAGACTGGTTATGTGGGTAAAAAAGCTTGTGGAGGCATTTGCTTTGTCCTGCTCTGTCACAACCCAATCCCCTGTAGGCAGAGAAACAGTGAAATCTTTGGAAAGCCTCTGGACTACTTTCCAAACCTTTTCCTCAGCTCTCCAATCTGGGTGGCAGCTGGCAGCATGAGCGCATTGGTAAGAGACCATGAGGAGTGATGATTGTTTCTGATACAGTGTGATGATACCCTGCTTAGCTTTTTCTCTTAGAGTCAAATGCTTTCTTGCTGTGAACTTTTATTTACTATATGTATTTTGGAGCTAGACTTAGATAAGTAACACTTACCTAATTTTATAAAATTTGTTGTTGATAAAATGCTGGAAAAATTGTGGAGTAGCAATCGAAATCAAGTAATGATTCCTGATAGATTGCAAAGACCCTTAACAGTTTTCAGAGACTTTTCCCTTTTATAAAGATTGGTTTGAAACCAATCCAGACACTACAAAAGTTTTTTATTGCATGGTTTTATATTTTTCTTAACTTTGCAAAATATGACTTTTGGGTGTTGTATTTGATTGCTGGCATGACTTAACCTTTTTAAAAGCAGCAAAGTAAAGGAAAATGAAGGGACAGAAATAAAACCCAAGAGAGTCAAAATAGTCAAAATAGATTAAGAATTTAAATATGCACAAAATGCTTTGAAAGAGCACAGTTTATGATGTTATTTTTCAGAATAGCAATGCAAAAAGCAGTGTGGATGAGCAGTACTGTCAGCCTGATCAGCACAAAGCAGTGCTACTGAGAAGGAAAAATAGAGTGAATGCAATTGAAAGGTTATTCCATGGGAAGGGATTAAGTTCTGCAGAAGGTTAATTGATAATACTCTCAATGATAATGTGGTTTGGTTTGGTTTTTTTTTTCCGGTCATATGAATTTCCTTTGTTTATGGAAAGGATGAAATAAAGCAGCAAAAGTGTGGTGATATGTGAAAAGATAATATTTTATTTGGTCATAGATGGATAACTAATTAACTTTGGTTCATCTTCTAGCTGGGTTCATGAAACACATTAACTGACTTGGCTTTTTTTTCCGCATGGAAAAGTTTTAACTGCAACTGGCCAGCTTTGAACATCACAGCTCTTCAGCTCAGCAATGGACATAACTGATAAAAAACTGAGTCATATAGGGAAAACAGAAAATTCTCTAATGGGGCAGCTCCTGCCCTGCATGGGATATCCCAGGATTTAGAGGAACTCAGCAGGAACTGAGGTCATTCATGAGTCTGGAAATAGCTGGCATTAATCTTTATTGATAAGATTGGCAATCACTGGCAGACAGCGCCTTGGACATATTGTAGCCAATGGTAGCCTGCAGGGTTGCCTAGTTCCCATGGATTTTGGGACCTTGTCCTTGTACTATCCTCTAGCACTAGGCACTGGTACAGTCAGGTTTGAATTGACCTCTTGTGATACATGTGGGCTTAGATAAGGCTAAATATCCAAGGTGCCTGGGGGCTAGTGATTTCTTACTGGATTTCAAAACAAAAATTTTCACCAGCTAAATTTGAAAACAGAAAAATGCAGGTAATTTAAGCATGTGGTGTTTTAAGAAGTGGCTATTTGCTGGCTTTTATCATCTCACTGTTATTTAGAAATAGACTTGAATCCCTGAAGTTTCATGTAGGCCCTCAACTTCATGTGTTTAATCTAATAGCAGATAAATCAGTAAAGTATGCTTGCGTGCTTAGAGATCATATAACACCTACAGAGAAGAGGAAAATATCAAAATCTGCTGTTATGCACCTGGCTGAAAGTAAGTAACTGCTTCTTTGGAAATGCTCTGTACTTACCTGTGTGTGCCCAAACTTAGCATTTTATACATTATCTGCAAGATGAGACATTTTAGATTTTTCCTGCTTGAATATCATCAACTTCTCTTTTAGCTTCAACAAATATAAAGATGGCACTGCCTGGGTTATTGATCAGCGGCTGGGCAGGTGGAGCGCCCGGCTGACAGACCCAGCATGCCGCGGGCAGGCGGCGACAGCCAGGTGCGCGTGGATGAGCTTGCGGGGAATGGCTGTTCTCCACGAGGGATCCGGAGCAAGAGGGGAAGGAGAGGCCACTCTCTCTCGTGTGTCCAAAGAAGGTTTTATTCTCTCAGGACGGGGACGAGGAAAATGGCGCCAGGCAATGCCCAGGAAAACGTTATAAAGCAACAGAAACTCGGGGGGCTGGCACGCAGGCCAGCCAGTAGGGGTCTTTTAGGGGAGGGAAGGGGGGTGACAGGGAATGACTGGGGGTAACACAGAGGAGGGGAAAGTCACAGGGAGCCAACCCCTGGCAGGGATAGGAATGGATGACAGGGAAGGTTCTAAAAGGATTTGGGATGGACTAGGGAGATGGACAGGGGTTTGGGCAGGGTTACTAAGGATTGGCAGGGATAATTCTGGAAAATTGGGGGGCGAAGATGGAAGATTGGCAGGGAGAACAGCGGGAAAAATGGGTAAAAATAACTTGGGAGAAACCAACTTGAGGAAAAAAAATAGGGGTACATAAGAAAAAACCATTAATCTAACTAACATAAATTATCTAACTAAAATCAAACAAACTTAAAAACAGAACACCACATCAAGATATTTCTATTTTTACAGATGCCGAAAAAGTTGTATGCATTATCTTGCATATTGGATAAAATAGCTGGGATCTGGAGGTCTTTATCTGCATTCATGAAAAATAATTTGTTGTCACCTCCTAAAACAATTTCAGATAAGCCTTTCACAAGGGCAAATCAAGTTCTTCAATGAGCTGCTTAGTATTGCTTTAATGCAATTGATATTTGTGCTAGAGTGTGGTAAGATCTTAGAAACTTAAAACCCATCAGGCGTTTAACATACAAACGTTCAACACACAGCTTTGTACCACATGAAACAAGCCAACAGCAGTAAGTAGGATTGCACAGGTGCAACTCACCAAAGGCTGCAAACCCTCCAGCTTTCTTTTCCTACCCCATCAAATACTCTCCTTAAGGCAGGTCACTCAATCTCCAGTTTCATGGTGGAAACTGACTAAAACTATTAGGGGGCCCAGGTTCTTCTCCAGGTTCATGCCATAGTAGCCAAAATAAGCTCTTCAAATTAATAATATATTTAATCAGATGATTGTTCATTTGACTATTTTGAAATAGGAGTGAGCTGCTGTGCAGAACCTGTTTCAAGCCAATTTCATGGCTTGGCTAAATTGCCCTTAGCTAATGAATATCAACTTAATTGCTGCATGGAAAGTTCCCACTGCATGCGGTACAGTTCTTGCCACGGTGGTATGCTGTTTTCTGTAATCATCTCTCAAGAGCAGGTTGATGCTCATTTTTATATTTAAATCAATTCATAACTAGATGACTGTTTGCTATGGCAGGAAAATTGAGAATTTCACTTGATTTTTTCTGATGAGTTTGCCAAATCTGATTACTGCATAGTATAATTTTATTGGAAAAATACCTAGATTTATAAATTGTCTACGTTCATAGACTTCTCAGCCCTCCCACTAAAGTTCAGTAATGTTTTGGATAGTGAGTTTTGATGGCTATTGTCTGGTGAATCTTTTACTACAGGAAAATACCAACACTACAGCATACTCTTTAGTGTAGCATTATTACATCACTTTTATGTTCAGTTTCAAAATAAGTAATAATCATTAGGAAGATTTCACAATAAAAATTAAGAAGAACCTTTTCTTTAAGTGCATGTCCCTCCTCGTCATAGGTTAATGCAATTTATTGAATATAATATTACCCATTGAAACTTCAAAGTTGCATTTTCACTGAAACAGGGCTGCATTGAACCTACAGCAGTTCTGGTGCATGAGAAAGCATTCATAAAGATATAGAATATTACACTGATACACCTGACTGCTTCAAACTTGTTCAAACTCTATTCTTACGTGATTCTTATATGTTGTTCTCAACACATAAAGACATTCTTGTTTCTTTGTAGATATATTTATCTTACAGGGAAAAGAGGTGTCAGAATACACTGAGCACAGAGGCAGCCCTGGAGATTCATACAGGCTGGGCACAAATTCCACATGGATGAACCTGAAAGATACGAACAAGCTACACACCAAAAAAAAGTACTTGCTGTTTAAACAAGGAGGGAGGCAACTGTAGTTTTGTTTTCTTCTTCCAAACAGGGAGAATGTTTTTATAACACTTCAGACCAAGGGTGGCAGGAAAAACATCGACAGGCTGTTTTCTTAGTAAAGCTCATAGCCTGAAACCGAAGCTCTGTGCTCCACTCCTGGTTTTACCTCACACTGTAGTCAAGTCATATCATTTCTCAAGCATCTCTGCTTTCCTTCCCATTCCGTAAAATGTGGGTAGCAATGCTACCCTGAAGTAAACCACAGATATGCAAGAGTGCATTAAGATTCCTGTATGACAGCTCTCATGCAAGCGCTAAATAGTCTGTTATGTAATATAGATGTTCTTGCTTGTGGTTGTCTTTTGATGTTAAGCAAAGATTGAAGTAGTTTAAATATAGTACAGAATTAAGGATGGATGATACAGAGACAAATGGTGAGGCAGCCCATCTGCTGCCCTCAGTGAAAACACGTCTTGTTTCTGGGAGTTTATATGTTTTTACACAGATTGTTTCCTTACAGTATAAGGTTTTCTGCCATTCTGTAAGATAAATTGGATACAAAAGTAAATGACCTACATTTCCATCCATAAAATGGATTATTTCTAGATTATGAACAAGATAACCAGTTCAATGACACTGGGAAAAGACAAAGAGACTCTTGAGAGATCTCAGTAGTCCATTCACTAGTAACTTTCTGGCCCATACCCAGCTATGAACTGGCTTCCCTCTTGTCAGATTTTTTTATGACAACCAATTAAATCAATATGACTGTTGATACATATGGCAACAATAACACTCTGAGCTGCTGCCCATTACCACTCCAGCAGGAAACCAAGAACATGCAGTATTTGTTATTGCTTATTTCAGGGATCCACTAAAGAATATCTCCTTCTTAAATAAAAGATCCACAGTGACTGTGTCGAAGGCGGATGTTATCTGTAGAGCTGCTAACATATCAGTGTGCAGAACCACATTTGGAAAATGTGGCTGTCTGGAACCACATTCAGAAAATGCTGTTGGAATATTAATGCACATGTGCTCTTGCCAAGACATATTTGAAAATATTAGATATTAATCTTCCTACAGAGAACTCTGTGAGACAAGCCCACTCTAATGTGCCGTTCTGGAGTTTCTGTTCCAGGGACAACGAGACATTCAGGTGCTGCAGACTGTGGTGAGAATTCAGTGAGCGTTTTAGAGCAGTGATTTGTAGCCTTTATCATTCATGAATTTACTTTGGAAAATATGTATTTTGGTCTCTGTATTTCCATGTCCTGACAGATTTTTCTTCAGGTGATGTGTTGGTAGAGCTTGGCAGGGAATTATAATGCAAGGCAGTTTCAGATGAAGGCTTGACTCTGGAATTTCTATTCAGTACATAAAATGGACATGGTCCAAAGTGTCTAGGGTTTCTGATTAGTCATTCATAAATAGGGCTAATGACCAAAGAATCTGATTGGGGATTCCCCTTGCATCCCTTTTTTTTTTTTTTTTTTTTTGGTAGGAATTATTTTTTTATTGCTATGTTGTGGGGAGAAAGGTCTATTTTTCCCTGTAACTGTGATTTATTTGATATATTGCATATGCTCCCAAGGCAGAACAATTGTGGACACATAAAAAGAAGAAAACTCATAGGATTGCCCTATATATGACCACGAAGCTAAGGCATGGGGAAATGTGGTACCTAACCCACTGAAGTGATTTAGCTAGATTATGCCCAGAATGATATACCTGCACAGGCACCTACTGCTTTCTAGGCATCTTGCTGGTAGTCTTGAAATTTTGCTAGATATTTTATCTTATACATATGTATAAATCCTTTGACTTGAGCAATTGGGTGACCAGCTTCTCCTCAATTTCATCCACCCAGAGAGCAGAAAACCATGAGTACATTAGCTCTGAGAAATGCTAAACTCTGCACTGTTAATGCTGAGTCTAGCAGAGAGAGCACAAACCCCATTGGTTACAAAAGACCAACAGCAAAGGGAACACAGCTAAAAGGGAAAAGTGAAGGGTTAAAGTGTGACTTTGTTTTTACACAATGACCTAGTGATTTTAGTAACTGCCTAGGAAGGCATAAAATGAGTGACAGTTCCTTTCATAGCCTGAGAATATAAATTTTTTTCTACATCCTCCAAGACAAATGTGCAGCATTCAATCCAGACAGCAGTTCAAGGGATATCTTCTTCTCATCTGATTGACACTGACCACCATAGAATGCATAAGTCATAGAGGCAGAAGAACAAACAAGAAGGGACAAGGCTTGTGGCTGTTGGTGATGTGATGTCTAGTGTACTCAGAATAGCCAGGAGACATCTTAGTCCTGGCTTGTGCTCTGAGTACCGTTTGTGTGGAGAGTAATTAAACAAAATATAAATTCCAGTTAAGCTCAAATTAGTTCCGTACAGCAAATAAAGGCCCAAATTTTGAAAGCAGAGTATTTCTGCATAGGTCCAGAAGCAAAGGTGAGAGAAGGCACATCAGAGGTCCTTTAAGATGTCCTGTGTGTCACAACTATTAAGCTGGTGGTGAAATTGCTTTGTATAACACCTTCAGGCTTAATTGAGCCATTTTCCTTGGAACAGGCACCACAGTAGCAGCCAACTCAGCCTAGCAAGTCTGAAGCCTGTCTTTTTTCCTAAAATAAAAATTGAGTGTTGAGTGTGGAAATTATGGATTGTTTAGTGACATTTAGTTAGACTGCTTTCTGAAGGTATCCCCTTCATTCTTTGCAATCTAACTCTATTAATCAGAGTTCTGGTATCCACTTTAGTGTGTTTGAATGAGAGTTTTAAAATAGTGTTCTATTATGTAAATTTTCTGCTATTTATAATTACAAGATAAATTGAAAAGATATTTTAAAGGACACAAATGCTTTTAAAATATAGTGGCTAAGAAGCACAGTAGAGACTAATTCTACATGTTTTACTGATTTTTTCATAATATTAGTGAAAGGATAGGGATTTTCATAGCTATTTAAATGGCTGTTTTCTGCTGTTAGCACACAGAATATTTTTAGGCAGTTCTTTCTTACACAAAATGTTTTCAAATATGCACTTCAAAAGCAGCACATGTAAAACATATTTGCATCTCTAATTTTTGCCACTGTCAGACCACATGAAGGGAAGGCTTTGTGTTTGAAATCATTGTTTCTCTGAAACTTCTTGATATTCTACAGACATCAGCCTTCCCTGGAGTACAATTCTGATTGTCTAATGTCTTTGTTTCACAAGGGAACAGAGCTGACTATGGCTTTATAATATTTTTTTTTGTTCCTGAAACACTATAAAGAAATAGATAATGATCACATGCAGTGTTCTATAACAAATGTTGGTGGTTACTCAAATCAAAACTGAGAATTTCTTTCTTATCCACTGCTTTAGAAAAATACTTATCTGAGTGATTTGTGGAAAAAGGGCATTTTCATAGCCTCTTCCTACACATGCACACCTTTCTGTATCGACCAAGCTTAACATTGTTATCAGTTTTCATAGGCGAATGAGAAAAATAAATATTTTCACTTATGCTTATGCTTCTAACATAATATTTATATTATGTAATTAAATTTGTCATTCCAGTTTCATTGCCAGTGTCATTCCACCATGAAAATGGCAACATACTGATTTTCTGCATTTTTTCACTACTTTCAACACTTTGCTTTGCAATGTGTAGGCAATAAGCCTTTGTGTTCTTAGAGATAAGCTACTTTACTGCCACTGTACAACGTCAGAATAGCCTGCATCAATGCTGAAGAGATAACTGAGAACAATGCCAATTCAAATAACGTTAAAATATATAGCTGCATGTATATTATGCTAAAATTTTATTTCAGCTGTCCAAGAATGGCTCTCATTTTCACCAGAAAGCTTTCACTACTTTAAAGAAGCTGGTGCCTCCCAGACAGACATCAAAGATGTTAAAGAATGGGTGAATACATATGAAAAGCACCATCTTTAGATGTTGGATTTTTATTTTTATCAGTTCAGCCTCTTTTTTGAAAATTGTTATAGTAGAAGGCATGTCTAATACTTGTTTTTTATCTCTAACTTAAAATACATAATTATATATTGTATATAGGCTAGTGAGGTGCACCTGAAAGTACAGACCTTGCTAGAGAAAAAAAATAGTTGTTCACTTTAGATCAAAAGAAGACAAAACCAAACTAACTTATGTGTCTTTCTCTGGTTACAGGAAAATTGTTATTACTTGTTATACATGCCTTTATAATTTCTATAAAGAGATGCAGTATGAAAAGTATGTATCTAAAAAATTCTTTACCAAAGAGGCACAGGAGTGCTCAAGAGAGCATAAAACACACTCCAAACATAGCTGGAATTACAAATATAGAGTTACAAAACATAATTCAAAAAAGTAAAAAAGAACAATGAAACTTCTCTTTCACAGTGCCTTAGTAATGATTTCATATGACTAGTTCCAATATCTCTTTAGAACATGACTGTTCGAGAAAAGAGAAAAAGATAGAGTGCTATTGCTGCCATAAATACACTTATCATTAATTTACAATATTTTGGCCAAATGCCTGCAAGAGGTTCAGGTCAAAGTGGAAAATATTAATGGTCCCTTCCCCCTTTTTAATCGTTGGTTCAGAGCTCTGTAAAGTGGGAAAATGTGCTTTATAAAAAGTGTAAGATATTGGTTAGCTGTTGATCAAGATATTCTAGTGGTCAATGACAAAATTTCTGGGGGAAAAAATATAAGAAGTCTTTCTTTACAGATTTTGACAAAGACATGGAATTAGGACTTAGAAACTCTCTGTCTCTCCAGACTATGAAATTCCTCCCATTTTCCTCTGCCCTGATTTTGTCCAGGACAGGGTTCACTTTTTACTGGGGAGGCATGGCTAAAGATCCAGTGTTATTCTCTGCCAGCTCACTTCATTCCTGGCAGCAAGGAAAAGGGCATCTCTCTCTTCCAAGGAGGAAAAGGGCTTCTTCCAGGTCGAGAAAATGTGCCGAGGGAGAGGGAATAGTTTGAGGGAATTACTGTTCTGGGTTTTCCATGTAAACCTTTGTCCTACACCTTTTGTTATTAATACTGTTGCTGTTACTTGTCAATTTCTTATCTCATTGCTGTTCCCACTAAATTGTTCTTATCTCAACCTGTGATGTTTGCCTTTTGTGCCTCCAGCTGGGAGCAGGAGGAAGTGAGCAGTGACATGGTTTTAATGGGAGTACCTACCTTGCAGAATACACTTCCTAAACCATGGCAACCCCTACCATGTAGACAATGGTCTGCATTTTAAGCAATAAATAATGTAAGTTCAAGGGAAATGGAATTTTTCTTGCAGACCAAAAGGCCTGACTACACCAGAGTTATCTAAAGAATAAATATATAGCTCTGAAAGTCTAAATATTTACAGACTTGAGAGTACAAAAATGCAAGGACATGATATCATACAGTATTTGGGCACTGTCTTTTTTCTCTGAGATGTGTCTATCAGATTTAAAAAACAAAAAAAAAGTAAAAGTTTGCATTTCCAAAAAAACAAAAAATTGAAGTAACATTTAAACAGCAAACCAAGCTGAGTAGTCCAACTGTACATCAGAGACCATTTTTTCAATTAAATTTTAAATAGAATAGACTGTTTCAGTTGGAAGGGACCTAGAGCAATCATCCAGTCCAACTGTCTGAGCAGTTTAGGACTGAACTAGTCAAAGCGTGTTTTTAGAGGTCATTGTCCAAATGCTTCTTAAACACTGACAGGCTTGGGCCATTGACCATGTCTCTAAGGAGCCTGATCCAGTGTTTTACCACTCTCCTGGTAAAGAAATGCTTCCTGATGTCCAATCTAAACCCTCCCTGGCAAAACTTTTAAGTGTTCCTAGACATCCTACCACTGAGTTCCCAGGAGAAGAGCTCAGCACCTCCCTCTACACTTTCTCTCCTCAGGAAGCTGTAGAGTGCAAAGGGATGGTGCCTCAGCCTCCCTTTCTCCAAACCAGACAAGCCTGAAGTCCTCAGCTGCTTTTCACACACATCTTCCAGTTCTGTCACCAACTTTGAAGCCCTCCTCTGGATTAATTTGAGTATGCTAATAAGATGTGTGATCACATTTTGTGTCATACCTGTCTAACTTTGACAGCCACCTTCAGCTGCTTGTAAAATCACAATATTTATATAAACACAATCATTAATGCAGACAGCTGATCCTGAAGAGATTTAGCTGAAAGAAGAGTTGCAACACTAGATTACTGTTCATTCACAAGTACAGTACTTCCAGGAACTTTGTCATAAAGACTTAAATCCTGAATTTTGCAGGCTGCTGACTTGACTCAATTAATCTAAATAGTTCTTACACATTTGGGCTGAGTTCAAAAAGCATTTACACTGCTCTAAATTAATTGGCTTACATGGTTTAAGGTTGCATAAGAACGATGCAAATCATTTGGATGGCACTGCCTGTGCAGTCAAGGACAAAACTCCGAGGGAGGGTTCCCTTGCCTCCAAACCAAGAGGTATAAAGTCACTCCTAACTGTGCTCAGCTACTCTTTTTTTGAGCAAAATGGATAACATACTAGAGCACATGGCCTACTCTGTCCCCCAGGCCTGCTGTAGTCCTTCCATGGCTATTCTGGAGATGTGTTTCTTTCAACAAAAATACCTTTAAAAAGACCAGTGGGGGTTTTTACAGCATGAAGTTGCAGGTAGGTGTCTGAGTATGTAAACCCTGTCCAGGCTGAAGGTGGATGCTGCCTATACTCATTTGTTTTCTTAGCCTTTTTAGGAATGATGTCAGGGTCAAATCATCCCAGGAACCATGTACAGCTCGATCCTGGGGGAATTACCTGGAAAGCTCCAAAAGAAAGCCTGAGAATAAGTTTAGGCAGTGACACGAGAAGAGGGTGAAAAATAGAAGCAAACCACAGAGGTAAAGTATCTGTCAGTAGAGGCTGACCACGTAAGACTTACTAACAGCAAAGTCTCATCAAGTAAGGGAAAATCATCTTACCTAAAGTCTAGCCTCATCAGTAGGGGTTTGTAAAGCTCGTTATTAAGAGGACTGTGCAGGAAAAAATAATGGAAATTTGCAAAATACAGAGTCACAAGATGCACTCCTTTTCATTTGACATCAAAAAGGTCTGCCAAACAAATATTTTTGCAATGCATAATTATGTGTAATTTAAAGGAAAAATTCTGAAAATATATCACTGCCAATGTTTCTAGCTGACCTGTTTTTTCCCCCAGGCAAGTAATCAGATTTTGGTAATGGTTTTAAATTGCATGCTTACATGTTACAAATGCTTTTAAATATTTTAAATCTGTACCTGGTTTATATTCAGATTGTGCCTCTCTGTAATTTAAATCTGGTACAGTAATGAGGAAAATATTAAGCCAAATAATGAAAACAAGATCATGGAATAAAAGTGATTAAAGTGAAAATGCAACCTAGCTATATAAAATAGTGCTAATAGTAATAGTTGAAGCAAGGATATTTAAGATCTAAGGATCTTGCATTCTTTTTTTATGATCTGATAGAATCTACTATTACAGCACTATCGTTGTGCTATAAGGCCTCTGAGTAAATGGAAAATATTCTTTCCAAAGAACTTTCCTCAGAGACTTAATAAGCCATTTTAGCTGAAAAGACATCTGATAAAAGTTACAGAATTCTTGAGATAAGTCAAAGTTACCTCTTCCAAAAAATCTCTCTCCTCCCTTCTCTCTCACTCTTTTCTTTCCTGAGTAACTGTAAATCCATTACAGTCACATTTGTGTTCTGCATGGTAAAAAATTGGGAACTGTTATAAGTTAAAGAACTAGTATTTGGCACTTACGCATGTAACTGAAGTACTGTTTCTTCGTGCATAATTTGTGTGTGCTTTTCATCAGCAAGAATCTGTGTTTGTAGTGTGAAATTCCATTAGTTGATACTGGAATGGCCTAATGCAATAGCTGCACCATGAAAAGGCTCACATCTAATTCATTGCAGCACTCCCAAGCCTCCCCCCACCCTAATGTATGAAGGCATGATGCTCCTGTTAAAGAATGCTGGGTACGCCTTCCACCAGAGTACAACTCTCTGGGATGAAATATGGGATAAGTACATTTTTTTGTAGACTTCAGGTACCCCTAACCTCTTGATCTTTTGTATGTCTCTATTTTTTTGGCTTGACAGACCGCATGCCAACGTGCAGCCCAGAATTCCTCACCTGCGTGATTTATTGTTTACAGCTGTTCAAGTATTTCAGACATGGCAGCTGCTTTTCAGATGTCTTCAAATTAGAATGAAAGTCTCAGATAGAGGTCTTAATGCAAACCTGAATGCTCACAGAAAGAAAGGGGAAAAGCTGATGAAAAAATCATCTGAATTCTGCTCTAAAAGCTCTCAATTGATCCTAGCCTTGAGGGCAAAGGAAAATGTTTGGTTTATTTCGTAAGCTCATTAGGTGTGGGAGAGCCTATTTGGCATTTGCTATTGACCGGGCCTGAGCGAAAAGTGATCACTGGCAGGACGGTCAATGAGAGATCAATAAAAAGCGTGTGATTGGATTAGCTACTTGATCAATGCTTTGTGCTAATATATTAACAAGCAAATTACCAGGCAGCCCATAAGAGCAGAGTGCTGACTATAATTGCATTACAAACTATCGTGATCTAATGACCCTTGAAGTGCAAAAGGTTATTTATACAGTAAAAGGCTTAAAAGTAGTATGAGTGATGCTGCATTATTTCAGAAAGCAAACCTTTCCATCCATTAGCTAGCATCCAATCATGCTTAAAAGAAGCCCAGGTATTTTGCATTCTTCCAAAGTTTTCAGACCGGTTTTATCCCTGTCTCTGAGATGGAAACAGGAGAATGAATGACAGTATTTAATGGGCAATTAAGAGAGGCAACATTTTCATGAGAGCTGGGAAATAACTAGAGAGGAGGGTGGGGAAGGATGTTGCTCCTTGGAGGGCAGGAGAGCGTTACCAAGCTGTGCCCTGCTGCTGAAGGAATTGCTTCAAGTCATCTAAGCTGCAGGTAGCACTGAGCAAATACTTAAATCTGAAAATTGTGCATTAAATTTAGAAATAATACAGAAGGTATTGGAAAAAAAAAGAACTCTTACACCTTTTGAAGAGTCTGTGTTGATTTAATTTATCTTCCATGAGACCGGAATAAAGCATCTGTTTCTTGAAGTTCCATTACCTGGGTTTTTAGCACACCAGCTGTACCTTTTAGATTTCTGTAGAGAGCAGATGAGCATATTTAAAGGCAAGATCACTGTAGGTCTTGAAACAAGACCAGTTTATCTTCTGAATTTGGTACTCACAGTGAAATGGAAAATTAGGAAAAACAATTATAACCCCCAGAAATGTTTCTACTGAGTTTCTAGTTCATTCTCTTCTTTCCATCTTATAGTGCAAAATGCCAAGGGGTCTAATATCTGTTTATAAGGCATTATCCCTGATATACAGCAGGCATAAGCCAAGTAAGCACAAGCATTGAGCAAGTGTGCAAAGAAATAGGCAGGGATGGAGTTCTAGACTTCGTCTTTGTCTGGATAGGCATCTTAGCTGCAAATTCAGATATCCAAGGCTTTGCTGTTGCCCTCCCTCTCTCCTCTGCCTTTTGTGCTTCTGAGGTTACTGTGGGGTGTCGGGGGCTCTGACAGGGTTCAGGGGCTGAGGGGCACCCCAGCCGTGGCCGCCCACAGGGGCGAGCCCTGGCCCAGGCTCCCCGCGGGGTGCAAGGTCCCTGCCCGGGCTGACAGCAGCCAGCCACAGCTGACAAAACAAGCTGCCAGGCTGCTGCCCTCGGGGCCCTGTTGTCGGGGGAGGAAGCACTGTCAATCAGTGCACACACACAACGTACAGTGGGAAACTTGATCGCCAGTGGAGCAGCGCAGGGGTTTGATGGGCGCTTGTCAGCTGTTCCTGACTTCTGGGCTCGTGGAAGGGACCAGGGCAGTTACCTGCAGCATCGGCCTGGGCTGGTTCTCTGTGCGTGCATGCAGATAAAAGAAGGGTGTCTGTCTATTTTACTTCACTCTATATTATTATAATTAGTGTTATTATTATTATTATTATTATTATTATTATTATTATTATTATTTTACAGACGGAGCTCCCACAGATGCTAGGTGATGAAACAGGTCTCTCTGACAACAACAGTTTTGAACCACATGCAACCCATTTCAATTCTTCCTTTTCTCTCCCATTTTAGAATTTCAAAATTAACATCTGAATGTTTTCACGGCAACCAACAACTTAACACAAAACCTCAAAGTAATCCCTTTCTTCTTCAAAGACACATGTTAGGACTTGAAAAGATATCTGCAGTCATTATTTTAAAGCTTGCGTGGAGGAATTAAAAATTAGATATCTTCTATTTTCAGGTACACCTCTAACTTATTTACCTCAAAAATATATAGGCCCAAGACAATTCAGTAAAATTATCTGTGACAGAGCAGCTCAGTTAATGGGTCTTTGAGTCATCATTTATAATATGTCTCCATGAAGAAATCATTTAAAGGAATATTTTGTCACCCACATCCCTAACCAAGTACATCCAAAACCTTGCTTTACAATTTTGGACCTCAGTTTGAAGCTGAGAGTAGCAAAGTTAAAGTGTGGCTATAATTTCTGAACACTGTTGAGAGAGTGAACAAGCTGTCATTTTAAAATTAATTGTTTATTATTCCTTAGGTCAAAAAAGATAGACACACTCCTATCAGCTGCAGTATTAGGGAAGAAAAGTGCTTACACCTAGCTGGTAGTGTAGCTAATCTCTCTCTATCTTCTCTCCTACACTTAGGGTTTCAAACTCCTTTGAGAGATATATATAAAAATATGTCTCTTTTTTTGGAGGAGGAAAGAAATAGACACCCTTTAAATTACTTGTGTTTGTGTATATGTGTGTGTGCATGTGTGTTTTCTCACACTCATTCTAATTGCTACACTTGATAAAATCATTTACTTCTCATATTCTGGGTTTTCCACAGATTATTACAGACTAAGAATTCTGATATTTGGTTATGCTGTCTGCTTTATGCAGCTTGAAACATATTCTAGTATCTTAAAAGTATTATTAACCTTTTTTTCCCTCTAAAAAATGCACTCTCCCAGTCTTCACAAACAGGTTCTCTTCCAATAATAACAGTGAAAATGAAGATTTTAGCTCCTGAGATAAGTTTTGTCAAGAGTGGATCAAGAGCATTTTTAACAACAGCATATAAATCATTGCCAACTGTAGACCCAAACAGTTATGTCACAGACTGCAATATAAAACAAAGCCATAAAGTGAGTTAATCATTATGTCTTCGGTAGAGAAAAATGTTTCTTTACTAAACAGTCAAATCCCATTTAATTCTTAAGCTTCCGTAACTCATCCACAGGTTTATCAAATGCTTAAAATGAGCCGTTAACGAAAATCCTACATCTTTGCGAGGTTCCATAGAGCTATTAGCTCCTCTTGTGAAGGTGTAAGTCAATACTGCTAGGAAAAACTGCTAGAGATGTTTCTTCCTGGAAGAACCCTGGCTCCTCTAGTGAGGGGCTTCTGATGAAATCTTCAGTGAAAAAGTGTTGCTCCCTATTTCATGCCTTGCTGGTGGTTGGTGAGTCTGAGCTGGAGAGAAGAGTGAGTAGCTATCATGGGACAAAGAGAGGCAGAGAGAAAATAAATAGCTTGACAATTTCTTAACTATAGGCCAGGCTGAGAGTAATGTATGAGAGGCTGGGAAGATTAGCAATATACTGCTAGGCAATTTCAGCAATGCCACTAAGATAAAAGAGAAACTGCATTGAAACCTTTGGACTGGTTTATACATATAATTACACAGTGACAGCCTTTGGAGCACAAAGTATTATGCTTCAGTTAATTGGATAGATAAAAGAGTAGTTACAAGCATATACTTTTCAAACCCATAACTCCACTCTAGCATCATGTCCTTGGTGTGTATCTAGCATGATAATAAATGTGTGTCTCAAGATTGGCATATGTTCTTCCTTCTAAGAGCAGAAGTAGCCATTGTGCCCTGGGACTGGGGCACAATGTTTTCTACACAAACTGTAGAAGTAGTTCTGTCCCCTTCTGGTGGGAAAGAAAAGATTGATGTTCATCTCAACACCTTAGATGAGAATGTTCAGAGCCTTCTTTTCCCCACATGACACCATGTCATTCCTCACTGCAAGGATATTACTTTCTGGGCTACAGAAGAAAGTGGTCTTGAGAGTAAAATCCTACTAAACTTGCTTCTCATAGAATTTCTTTCTAGGATTGCTTTAAAACCCAGATAGTCATCACAGAGTTGGTTATAGATGGCTCGAATTTCATCTATTCCTTAAAAAGTGCAGGGAGTGAAAAGATGAAATTTCTTTTGAAATGAAAACTGAGATTGAGATATAACCATATGAAGTCAGGAATTTAGTCTGTAGGCTAGGCATAAAGTACTCATGCTTTAATCAGGCCTATCTCTAAGCCTAGTTTTATGACTGTTTTATCCTAGTGTTTTGATGAGACCATTTCAGTGTTTCATCACATTAAGGGTTGATTTATATTTAGAAAAGTTAACTGTTGGCTCTGAGAATCAATAATGCTGAGACTGAACAAGAATGTGTAGTTCATTTACACATGTTGGTACCTTACTTGTGTGGGTGATAAATTCGCTTCCTGTAAAGGGGACAGGAGAGAGTCAACTTTTCCAACACCATTTTCTTCCCACATGAAAGCAACGCAGGCTTTCTGCAGACAAGGCAGATTGATGATCAGGCAGTATGATAAATCTGCTGCTTTGATGATCAGGCAGTATGGGAATTCTGCTGCTTTGAGACCCTTCATAACTAAACAGCATAGTTCAAACAGGCAGGTTTAGAGGAACATCTTCAACATCAGTGTCCAATTTTCCCTGACCAACTACCTCAGGAGGAGAGGCACTTCCGTTTCTTGGCTCCTTCCCCACAGATGACCCTCAGAGAAAAGAAAATTCCTTTAAAAAGAGAAGGTTAACTTCTAACCTGGCTTCTGGCTAAGGGATTTATATGGGCAGCTGGGATTTGACTTCTCCATATGCTTTGTTTGTTTGTTTATTTATTTTAGCAACAAATCCAAATGGGCTTTGGCAACAAACTCAAATACCTTTCTTATGTGATTGACCATCTTGTGAATCCTTTTAGCTACTAAGACAATCTTTTATTGTATTTCCTTTCCCGTAGATCTGGTTGGAGCCTTTGCTCAGGAATTTCTAGCTTGCTGGTGGTCCAGCTCACAGGAATGAAGTCTCCCACATCCCAGATGAGTACTCTGGGTGCTATTGTTGTCAAGATGCATTCTGTTTTCTTTCATTCTAAATAAAAACATGATTTCACCACTGCAGGATCTGGAATATTGTTCTTCTCAGTCCCAGCTTACAGCATAGGTCTTCCTGATGTTTTTTAGCGTCTCCAAGTGAATTGATTTCTAGTATTTTCCTATACACTATGGACCTGCTTCTTGGTCAAGATGCCCCTCTCTGCTACGGCATCTTTTTGGATCAGAACCTTGAGTTGTAAAGTGACGAAGATAATGTTGTTATATTTTCTACATAATTAATTATAGAGAAACAATGTTTAAAATACTTCCATAAAAATATTTCGCATGTGTTGTGGGTACGAAAAGGGGAAGAAAAAATAGCTGTTAGCATAGAATGTGTTTTATTCTTTTTTGTCTGTAAGATCATGTGTGCAACTTCAAAAATACTTGGAAAGCTGACTGTATGCGTACTAAAAGTTAGAGAAACAAGTATTCTCTGTGTGCCAGCGATGACTTGGCATTTTTGTCTTTCTTTTCTTCCTTGCTCATCACAAAACAGTTCAGTGAAAGTACCTGTGCCCAGCCACCATGGGTTTATGAAAGGCAGGTCCTGCTTGACTGACCTGATCTCCTTCCATTGCAAGGTCCTGCTTAGTGGACAAGGGAATGCTTTGGGTACTGCCTATCTGGACTTTAGTAAAACCTTTGACATGGTTTCCTACAGCAATCTTATGGAGAAACTGGCTCTTTGGATGAGTGCACTGCTCACTGGGTAAAAAACGGGCTGGATGGCTGATCTCAAAGAAATTGGGTTATATCCAGTTGGCAGCTAGTCATAAGGAGGCTTGGTGCTGGGGCTGCTTCTATTTAATATCTTCATGAATGATTGTGACAAGTAGATCGACTGCTGCCTCAGTCAATGCACAGATGAGACCAAGCTGGGTGGGAGTCTTGATCAGCTGGAGGGAAGAAACCATTGCAGAGGGATCTGGACAGGCTGGATCAAAGGGCTGATGTCAATTGTTTGAAGCTCAACTAATCAAAATGCCAGGTCCTGCCCTTGGTTACCAACAACCTCATGCAGCAGTACAGGGCTGGGGCAGAGTGGCTGGAAATCTGCTTGGAATAAAATATATGGTGTGTTGGTTGACACCCAGCTGAACAAGAGCCACCAGTGTGCCCAGGTGGCCAAGGAGGCCAAAGGCATCCTACTTGTAAAAGAAATAGCATATCCAGCAGGATCAAGGAAGTGAATGTCCCTTCATACTTGGCTGCATAAGGCTGCACCTCAAATCCTCCCTTCAGTTTTAGGCCCCTCACTGCAAGAAAGAGATTGAGGCACTGGAGCTTGTCCAGAGAAGGGCAGCAGCGCTAGTGAAGGGCCTTATGAAGGGACACAAGTTGTATGAGGAGCAGTTTCGGGTTGTTTAGCCCAGAAGAGGAGATTCTAGGGAACCTTACCACTCTAAAAAGACGTAAAAAGAGGTTGTAGTGCAGTGGTGGTTGGTCTCTTTTTCCAAGTAACAAGCAATAGGACAAGAGGAAATGGCCTTGAATTGTACCAAGGGAGGTTTAGGTTAAATATCAGAAGACATTTCTTCACTGAATGTGTGTTCAGGCATTGGAACAGACTGCCCAGGGAATTGCAGGAAGCGCTATTTCTGGAAATGTTTAAAAGATGTGTAGTTGTGGCACTTAGAGACATGGTTTAGTGGTGGACATGGCAGTTCTGGATTAACAGTTAGACTTGATGGTGTTAAGTCTTTTCTGATCTAAATGACTCTATGATTCTATATACAAGGTTTAAGGGGTGTACATCTGCAAAAGTACAAGTACTGTAGCATGGGTATTTCTGAGAGCCAGTGGTATTTCTTACTCTTCTTAGTACTTCATTAAAAATAAATTTAATGCAATTAGTAAACATCAAAGTGTACAGAATATCCTTGCGCATATATCAACATACCAAACAGCTTTCCAATGTTGTTAACTGCAGAAAAAACATTGCAGAGATTTACCAACTCTATACACTTCAAAACAGCTCACTTAAACTCCTGCATCCCTTTGATCAAATATCTGGAAAATATGCCTTAATGCATTGACAGTCTGGAATAAGCATGCTTTGGTCATTCTGATGCACAGTTAATATTCAAAATCACATACAGATTTTTGAGATAAAACAACTTTCCTCTGTTTTTTTCTGTTGGTGTTGCATTTTGCTAAGGCAAAAGTTTGGTTGCTTTGCAAATTTGTAGAAAGTGTTTTCCCACTTAACATTCAGAAATTGTTTTGCTGGTGGTATGAGTACCCTCCATTTTGGTCAGCATTGCATCAAGATTTTCTTGATGAAGCTAGATGTGTGACTGCATATACAAGGCTTTCATTCACACCTCTGTTTCTTCCTTTCTTTCTTTCTACATGGCACAGGGTATCCTACAAAAACTAGTTAGATTGTAAAGGATGTGGTTATTTAATAATGGAAAGCAAAGTCCTGCACTCCTTGCACACCCTAAACTGTCCTTACTTCATGGGAAGATGACAATGTCATAGGAAAATTACAATTACAATAAAACTTTATTTTTTACTGTACCTTACAATCATTACTTAATGTAATCTCACTGCATATCTATATAACATCAGCAATTATCATTATTATCTCTATTTCTTATGCAGGAAAACAGACATCGAACATCTGTGCAATTTGTTCAGACTTACCTCAGCTAAATGGAAAAGCAAAGAGCAACATCTACCTCTGTCCTAAAAAACATGCTAATCCTGCCAGACCTGAAAAAGATATACTGAATTCTACTTAATTACTTCATGGAGCACGATAAAACACTTGCCATTAAACTCTGATGAAATAGACACTTTCAAAGTATTAATGGTTGGCCACTACCATTACTTTGCAAGTAACTAATTATGTTATAACGATGGAATTGTCTCTCCCATCTACTATATGGATTTCTCTATGTTTCATTCCTGAATTTCTTTGCTAAGGCAATTTTGTGTGAGAGTTACTTCTAAAGAATTTGATATTCTGAATACTAAACAACTAGTTGCTATATTTCAGACATTTCGTTCACGGTAACTTCTTTGATTTAAAAGATTGGATGCCATTATATATTGGCTTAATGCTTACGGTAAATCATCAAACTAGTCTCATTATTCCCAGTAGATGAATTGATTAAGTAATTTGTTCTGAGCTTTTTAGTCATCCTGCAAACTTTCCAGTGGTCCTTGATGGAGCCTGCATCTGAATGAACAAAAGTTTTACACACTAATCATTTTTATGGGTCTTTCAGCACCCTGCCACTTCCGTGAAAAACCAATAGAATGCGCACACATCCAAACTCATTTTGATATCAAAAGAGCTTTCATACCCATGATTAGAGGCCATTTTGGAAAACATAGGAGTTTTCTTCCTTCTCAATTCAAACTTGGCTTCTGAGAACATGTAGTCAGGACTATGAAGTACCTCCAAAATATTCCCATTATTCCATGTTATTCTTTTTACAGCGTTTGTCTGTATTTACTTATTTGTTTATACAATGCCTTTAAATGTATGCAAATATGTGTCAATTTTGTACTGTTTGTAGTATTTAAAAATGTTATTTTATTTTCTGAAAACTTCAACTTGTTCTTTGTATTGTACAATGTACTGCCATTGTGCTACCTCCCTTATTTATGCATAAGCATGTCAGTGAACAAGCTGTAGTGGTTGTAGAGGGTCTGTGTATTTGTGAATACAACAATGAAGTAGTTTTTCATTTCTAATCTGTATTTGTGGTACATTACCCCAGGGTACAAGATTATTCACAGTATTATGAATTTTGAGAATGGGCTTCTTGCCTACTGAATGAACTATACATCTGTGCTTCACTAAGGTTGTCTTATTCTTGAACAGGAAATGCTATTGATAGTTAGAGAATTGTAGCATATAATGGAATTTCCTTCATGGAAATTTTTCTATATTTCTCCTTAGAAACATTTATAATCCCAGGGAAAAACAGTTAAAGTGGAGGTTGGGAATGGAGAATTTAAAATTTGAAAAGACCAAACTGTAGGTATTGAATACAATGTCAACTTTATCCTCTGTACAGAAATATTATGGCAAAGTCTTTGAAGCTATGATGATGTATCAGCCTCTGTTCAGGTCCTTGGTTTTGTCCAGCTCACCGATTCAGGGGAAATTATGAAAGAGTGTTGTAGCTCAGAGATCCTTTATTTCCCTTCCTCAGGGGCTGGTCATGTGCAGGGGACAAAATATTAGAGATTTCTTGAATGGAACAATGAAAAATTTAGTGATACATTACTGTTTCATCCTTCTTCTCCTTACAGAATGTGAGGGCATGAGAGGGGAATCGTGCACTGTTTTATGTCTTTTTAAGTTAAATAAAGTTAAAATAATCTGTCTTTTTAAGTTAAACACCATGACCCTACAATGGAGTTATACCACTATAAAACTGAAATTATAACCTGGATGAAGGCTGGCTGATAACACATATATATAGAGGGCAGAGCTGGAAGCATTAAAATGTCACCTCTGTTTCTGAACCTGTCTGCATTCTTCTTTAAAAGCCATGCAATTATTTCAGCCTAGTTTTAATACAATCTTATGCAGACATGCATACATAGAGATAACTTTCCCTGACTACTTTCAGTGCCCATGGCAGAAGACTAGAAACAAAGAGCAAACAAGCAGTTTGAGGGTACTGTGTTATGTTTAGCTTTGTAGATGTTTCTGAGTCTTAAAATAATTTGTACTAAGACCAATCAATACCTGGAATGCATTTGGAATGCATTTGCAAAGCAATTTATAAAACAGTATGCATTGAAACTCTTCAAAACTAGAAGGAAATAGGGCTCGTCTGGACCCTCCAGATTGACTGCTTTATTCCATAAAGTGGAATAAGTGGCTCTTTAAGAAAAAAACAACAAAACCAAAACATAATCAGTGACGACAATTAGGGATGTGGCATAAGTAGAGACAGTGTTCCACTGAGATGCTGTTTTAGGACAGCGAGCAGTAAACCTGATATTCACTCTTCCACATGCAATTGTTTTTAACCAATTAACAAATAATATTTAAGTAGATTAAAATAAAGGAGCAGATTATAACTGCATTTTATGGCCTACTAGTAAGAAAGTTAACCAGTTTTGTTACATTTGACAGCACAGAGTAGTAAATTCATACCTCGTTGAATATTAATTTTTAAATGCTAGAAGAAAATACAGTTCTACTCAAGGAACTGCTATTCAGCCTTTTTATTTGAGTTCATCAGCCACTAGCCTTTTACATTTTTACTTACTTATTTGGTTGTTTTAGAAAATTTCTTCACTGCATTAACCACATTAAAATCCTTCTTTAGAATAAGATCAACACTCAAGGCTAAATTTAAATCTCAGGAAAGGTAAAAGAATCTTTAATTTATGAAACTGAACAAGTAGACTTATCTAAACATCTCTAGGGTTTTAATGGGGGATATCTATAATTCTCTGAATTGTATTCCTTTCACAGTGATATTTTGTAATTCCATTCTATTACCCTTGCTTAACATTAATGAGATAAAAAGATCACATTATGGCGATTGATGTTCTTCAAATTAAATGCACGTTTCCATGTACAAAGCTGTCTGCTAATTTAAAAAACATAGCATGTAACATAGAATCATGACCATGGTCATCACTCAGCTGGGATCAGATAGCATTTTTTATCTATTCATTGGATTTAACAAGGCATGAGATGGAAGCAGAATACAAAGTGTGGGTAGATTATCCCATATTCCCCCTTTTGGCCACTTCTTGGCAATCTCAGCAAGGAAACTGAGGCTTCATGTTGCCATGGAAATAAACCTCAAGGTCAAAGGGGCATATGGAAGGTCAGGCAATGACAAAGGAACATCTGAGAGGCCATCTGGATGAGTGACCTGACATAATTAGTCATTAATCCCACTCTTGGGAACAATAGAGTTAGCCGAGAATGTGTTTGGACTTTGATCGTGGTCAGGGTGATCTCATGGGGAAAAGGGAAGAAAGCTCCACTCGGTAACTAAGCAGATTACCCTGGCATGCTGTTAACTAAAGAAGAGTAGTCAGAAGAGGCCAGTGGGATATGCATTTTACATATGCTATGTTTTCCCTTCAGTTACTACAGCCCGCTCTAGAGCCATGTGGCTCTAGGATTAGCTTTTGGGTAGCGATTTTTTTTTTTTTTTACAGTTTTCAATGAAAAGAGAGCAAGTGTCCCAAAATACTTCACTTAAAATTCCCAGGCAACAGATGGGAAGAGCGCTGAAGAGCCAAAGGCATCAGCCAGCTTGGTTTACAGGTGTCAATATTTACTAAGTAGAGTTGGGCAGGATGCCCTCTGGGAAAAAAATGAGAGAATGGCTAATCAGTAAAACAATAGCAATCATCCCTGTTGTCTGTTTTATACTGAATAGTTAGAATGATAATATGACTGAGTGTGTGGCAAAAGCTGCCCATCAGCATCTGTCTTTTCATTCCCACTGCTTTCCCCGTCGTGTCATGTATTTTCATTACTGAGACGAGTGCCTTGATGAGAAGATATCCCTCGCATTCATCTGAGATTCTGCTACTTGAAGAGTTGGTGATATTTGGTGATTGTCTACAATGTTGTGGGGTGTGAATTTGATAATGGACTACAGTAAATGCATGCAACCCAGCACATGCAGAAATTAATTTTTCCTTTGGATAAAAAAATATGCTCTTTGTTGTGCCATAAAAGGAAATAAATGAAATAGACTAAGAAGCCAGTAGAGTAAGAACAGAGGGAGATTTCAGAGATCTGTTCTTTCTTTAGCTAAAGTGAAATGCAGCACATTAAGTCTTCTTTTTCAGCTAGGGTATATTTGTTAAAAATTTTCCTACAAACTAAAATAATTTCATCATATTGTACAATCTCTGCTTAAATCTATTGTCTACCCATTACAAATGCATTTTCTTAGACTAAGAGCAAAAGATAAGCTACTGATACTTCACTATAAGTACAAGTAAGTATCCAGGAATGTCCATAGAGAAGATCAGATACAACATCAGCAGCTGAAATCCCTTGCTGTCTGGTAATGAAAATAACTTTTGCAAATAATTTCTGCCACCTACAGGTTCCACATTTTAAATTAAATCTTTAATAATTGACCAAACCAGGAAGAATATGTGCTGCTTCACTGTAACTTGTACTTAATTTAATAGTGCATAGAGGAAACCCAACATTCTTCCTTTTGTTATTGAGATTTTGACACCAAAGGCTACTACTATTTCCTTTACCAGTCTGCTTCACTAATAAACAGTAGTTGCACCCCAGGAAAATGTATTTGTCAGGTAAAATCAACAAAATCCTTTGAAATTATAGATTTATCATTCTCTTCATTGCTTTTAAAGTTGTCAAGTGAAAGACTGACAAAAATGTATTGGTTTGTACTTTTAAAGAACTATATGGTGGTTACATTATGAAGATGTAAATCCTTTATCCAATGAGACAGATGATGTTGCTGTTGTGCTTTTGTTTACCTAACAGCTTGCTATGGACTATAAGAAGTTAGAAGGTATGTAATCCTTCCAGAAGGTATATACTCTCAGGAAAAGTTGTTATTCCTTGAATAACCAGTGTCACTAATGGATTGGAACTTGATGAAGAGACTTTGTATGAATAAAAACAAACCAAATCTCATCATCTTCATAAGAATACGAACAAAATTTTGGCAAAATTTCAGTATTACTCTTGATGGAATAATCCATCTGATGGAAAAACAATAGAAAACTCAAAACTATAGAGGATGCGGAAGAGATTAATTTGGAAAAATCTATGAGCAACAAATGGCCTCTTTACTTTTTGTGAAATCATCTTGTTTTCATTTGAGAGAATCATGTTATGCCCATTTTATTAGGGGAAAAACATTTCCACATTGTCCTATTATACTCTTTAATTATTTTTTTAAAGAATAAAAGTGGAGAAGAGGGGGATTATGTAACATGCTGGCTATTGTTCATGACTTTAGTGCACAATTATATTCTCCCTTCAACATACTCAAACACAAGCACTTGACTCCAGGAGCAGTATTTTAGTCTTCACAGCTAATAGGTGCTAGCATAGAACCACTTGAGAGAATCACAGTACTCCCAGAGATGACCTTACAAATCTATACATTCTTCTATTTCCTATTCTCTTACTATTTTAGTAAAAGTGTAATGTTTTCATAGGACTCTATCCAAATTTCATGTACCATGCTACCCATGAGTAAGTCAGAACAGAATGGCTGAATGGGGATATAAACAGGCCATTGTTTTATAGCATTGTTGGATTGCTTAAGGTTTGACTTGAAGTTGTTAAGATATTGTGTTTCAGAATGACTCATCCCAGTGACTGTGGTAAGAAGCTGCATTTGGTTTCGTTTATCAGTACTACTAAATAAAATACATCTTCCATGTCCCCGTTGCTGCCTGGTACCTAGACAATACTCAAAAGGACAAACCCTTTCCTTCTGTGGAGTTTAACAATGCTATATCATACTGAGTTGTGGGTTTTTCATACTTTTCAGTTTATGTCTTGGTTGTGTATGGTTTTGAAGATAAGACCTTCATCTCCTTGTTTTAATTAACATTTGGGGAAATTTGGAAAGTGTTTAATTGGTGATCTTTTTCTGCCGTTTCCTCAGACAGAATCATGTTGTCCTGCCGTTGCATCGATGTAAAATTTCTGCCCTTGATGCAGCAAGAATGACACTATGATCTGATCCTGACTTCACACAGGTTTCCTATGTTCCTCTTCTGAACTACTAAAGCTTCAGCTGCAAGAAATATGTTCCCTGCATGTGCCAACACCTGATTGATATCCTCCTGGCTAATCGAGGTGACATTTTAGGTTAGACCCTGAGCCTGGGTTTCTGATAGTCTTCTGCAGTTGTGTTCAAGCAGTCTAATGAAGTGCTAAAGAGGACAGGAACTAACTGCTGAAAACAGCTAGGCACTCTTTATTTCAGCTTTCCCTATTCTGTCCTGAGGGCATCTGGCTGAGAATTTCCTGCTTGGTCCAGTGCTCCCCTTTCCCCTCAAGTCAATGAAGGTGGTGGGGAAATTAAAAAACCCAATCCTTTCTCTCAGCTTTTAGCCTCCACTTTCCAACCTGGTTTCTGTATGGCTCAGTGTTGTTCTGGCTCACCAAAGCAAGCCCAGGCCATGCAGAAGTGCTGGCTGATACCTTGTTTGGCACCACTGGGCTACAGCCCGGAGCCAAGGATTGCATCCGTCAGGCTGTGCTTTATTTCTGAACTAACTGGTGGTGGATGTGTGTGTGATTTCACACAGCAAAGTTGCAGGAATGGAGTGTTCATTTCCACCTACCTCTCACAATATTCCATAATCCCTGAGCTACTTTATTTATTTTCACAATACTTGATTGAAAAATGGCTTAGAAATACTGAGAAAATTCTGGTGATAATTGAAATATCGATTGAGTACTGCTATTGATATTCTACCTTGGAAGATTCATATCACTCTGAGGTTATTTCCAATCCTGTTATTTGTTTTCACAAAATGGAAGCCAGAGGTTATGAGCTGATTTCTCATGACCTAGAAACACTCCAGATATAGACAAAGAAGTTTATTCCTTCTTCTGAATTTGTCATTGCATGTGAATGAGAAAGAAAAGCTCTGAACTTGATTTTTATTGCTTATCTTTGAAGACTGACACATTTGTTCAAATGTTCTTAAAGAGAATTCTGAAACAAGGTTTTTTAGTATTAAAATTCTATTTAAATATTCAAATAATAAATAAAAAGAAGGATTCAAATACTATGAACTTATCGTGATAAAGCTCTTCACCCTGAATATCCTGAGCTGAGACTCACAATCTAAAAAAGGAAAGGAGGGATTGATCTTCAGTCTTTTTCATAAGCCCCTATTCAGGAGGTATCTCATCTGCATGGGTAGGGAAAGTGCCTCTTCCTTTATCATTATTTATATTGACAATTTTGAGACTCAACGACAAGCAGATTTTATTCCAAAACAGTTAAAAATTATTTGACACTTTTAAATGTTCTTTTTGATTAAAACAGTTTGCAAGCTATGTCTTAAATTCCCAGGTTTGGATTTATTAAGAGTACTTTTTCATTTGAGTGTGGAAAAGTGCCCAACAAATATCAATTCATTCACATTGAAACTCAGTGTACTTCCACAGATGTAGTATTTGGCAAAATTAAATTAATACTTATAAGACTGTAATATCATTTTATGTATAAGACTATAATGAAGGCACCAAGAATGAATGGTACTTTTAATTAATGTTTATACTGCTTATAGCAACCTCTAAGCATAACTACCTTCCTAATTTTAACCAAACTATTTAACACCACATATGAGTCTGGTTGAAGGAGGAATTCTGTAGAACCAGCCAGTAGGATACTTTTCAGTTAGGAAGATGAGTAGTTTGCTCTAACAAAACACCCATCTCAAGAAATACTGACAGTAACATTAACAGAGTGTAAAATGCTGAAGTGTAAAATGCTAAGCAAAATAGCTGAAAAGCTATTAAGCTTGGTATAATGCATTTCAAAACAAAAAATAATTCAGGTTCATATGGGAAGTGTAGATAAATAGAATAGTACACCTAACTCCTAAGAAATCATGGTAGAGCACAAAACAGTAGCTGAGTTGTCTTTTTTCATAATAAGAATAGGGAAAATTTACTTGCTTATAATAGAACTTATGTCTTGAAGCTGAAATTTCAGATCAAAGCCAGTTTGGAATAAGTTTTACTGTGTAAATCTTTTTAGTAATTCCATAGCACTTCAGAAAAAAGAAATTCTTGGAGAAAATAATTGTTTGAAGAAAGCTTAGTGTGTTGGGATTCATATTAATTCAGTGTTAAGATTCACACAACAAGCCTTAAATTTGCTAGTGAGTAGATAAAATCTTGTATTCATACTGTTGTACTGTCATTACAGAAGTCAGAAACAGGACTGAAAATCCTTTTGTTGACTGGGTTAGACAATTAATTAAACATTAATATGTACTCTTGTTTATATGTCTGCGTGTAGCTTCTACGATAAAAGAAAGAAATACAAATTTGTTATATTACACTTTGCTAGAAAGTATACCTGGGCTATAATTGAAATGTTCTGTGACAGATTAGTTGTCCTAAAATCTTTAGTAAAATAAATATGAACTTTTTGGTCTTATGATTTGGAAACTCCTATACACATTCATTCTCATAGGAGTAATAGTTTTCTGATATGGTTGAAAATAGAAGAGAGCATGATGTATTAAAATAAATATGTAATACATAAATAAATATGTATCTGTCAAGAAGACCAATCAATATGGAGCCAAAATATTCTTACTCAAATTCACAAATATTTTGCAGACTAAAACTCACAGTGTCTGATTTACAGTGTACTTAAAAGAATAAGTTCAAAGGATCTAAAGGTGGTACCAAGCATGTCAGATATCATTCAGAAAAATTAAATATTCTGAAAAGCCAGCTGAGTGATTTCTGCTCAGCTTTCAAAAGCCAATCAGTTGCCACTATAACAGCTTTTCCTCTTAGGGGTGGGCTACACGAGGCTGTAGTTAAGTGCCTTCTATTCTTATGAAGCAAATTAGCAAAGGTAGAGCTGAAGGATGAGTACTACAGCAGAGAATGTGCTCAGAAACAAAACCATCTACACCGAGAATCCCTAGAAGTTGTCTTGAAGAAAAAGCATCTGGCAGTCTGTTCTGTCTAACTGGCCATATCAGTAAATCACCAAACTTATTCTATTAGCTCACCATCTTTGCCACACAAAAAAAATTCTTCAGATATGGAGTGCAGAGGAGAATCTGGAGAAAAAAATACAAGTGCTCAAGCTCTGAAACTGGACTTAAGTATTTTTACTGTAGAGTGCAGCTGGAGGGAACTTTTATGCCATTTTTGAGAGTAACACATAACAGGATGGTCTTTATTACTCCTTAGGTTTACATTATTGGTTTCTGAAAAAATCTATTCTGCTCTGTTTCAGAGCAAAGTTAAAGATTCAAGTTTAAATCGCTGAAAATCATTCAATTTAGTCTTCACCTGTTTGATTTTTGCTTTCAAAGGGAATGTGTGCATCCTCAGAGTCAGTTATGATGTCTTAGCTGGGAGCCAGGATCAAACAGCTGAGAGATGATAGAAAACAGGTCCATAAACCCCTTCTCACTTATTCCCAAACATATGAGCACTTCCAACCTGCTTGTTTGATTCTGGCATAAGGCAAGTTCAACTTCAGTTTTAGTCTTATGTTGTCATCTTGACTCTGCCTTGAAAAGGAAATGCTCCTAGAGGTATTGCTGGGAAGCAGTTTAGGAAGCTGCTCCTTGTTGCCTCTCAGCTGTACACTAATGGCTTCCAGCTGAACTAACTGCATCCATGCTTCTCCCCCAGCCTGTCCCCTTGCAAGCTGCTGCTGGCAATGGACACAAGCCCAATCTGTCTTAGGTGTCAGGGCCAGGAGCCACTGTTTTTAACAGTGACATTACTGCTCTCCTGCAAATCTCCAAGTGAGTCCTCGTCTCCAGCTCTGCTCCTTTAGTGGTCTTTGGTAAAATGGGGTTAGCACTCCCCTCGGCAGTGTCTGTGCTTCAGCTGGGAGTCATTAACTGACAGCTTGTGAAATGGCAAGGAACAATTTCCTAATTGCCTGTCAGCTGTAGCAGCCTGAGGAACTCTTCCAGCATGTGTCACAGCAAAGTCAAGCAGGTTATTCTGGTTATTTCAAACAACCCCCAGCAGTGATTTAGGCTACTCTGGTTTCATTTTTCGTGATGGGATTGTCCAAACAAATGATCACTCACAAAGTCCAGTGATGGAGGAAGCCATACATCCTTAAAAAACTCTCCACTTTCATTTACTTGCTCTTACCCAGACACTGTTATCCATAATCACACAAGCACATTCCATGCACATGAGGCACAGATTTAGAAACCCCCTGTGACTGTGCTGGGGATGGAGACTCTACACACAAAACCATGAAGGTTTGGCAGCGGCTCAGGGTACACCCTGGACAGAAGCACAAGCATTGCAGACCTTTGTATAACTTGATTGCTGTTTTATGGGGAAGGCAGTGGAAAATGTAGTTTGCATGGCAGCTTCCTGAAAGCAGGATCCATGCAGCTGCAGAGACATCTCCACCTGTGTTAACCACTCCAGTCTCAGTCCAAAAGGCTTTAAAGTCACATCTCACATGAGACTGCTTCACCTACCAAGGTAAAAGGGTAGTCTGCACTGGCAAATGCTTCACTGTTACATTTCAAGATGAACATGAGCACAGCAAGAGTGCACGAATCTTAAGGCCAGAAGAGGAGGAAACAAACAAGCCCCATGTGTCTGTAGCCTAATTTGTTAGAGCTAGAGGTGTCAGACTGCATTTATGTTCCTTCTTCTTGAAGCGCTTGTGTATTTTATCTTAGGCGCTTTTATGTGTTGTTGCCCCAGGAGCTGAACAAGTGGGAGTTAAATTGCATTTTGTTTTTGTTTTCAGCTGTACAAGTTTGTCAGTCAGGGATCTTCTAGTTACAGTAGTCTGAATGCAAAGAAAGAGAAAGATCATTCAAAATACATCAGACTTATCTCACTCAGGACATACATGGAGGAATGGGGATTCAGAGCTATAATATTGCAAGTTATGAACTCACAAAAACAGAAAGACTTTTTCTGTACAAAGACCCAAATGTGCCCTGATGGTTCTGAATTAAGAGAATGGGCTATGAGTCTGGAGTAAGAAAGCAGGATTTCCAGCAGCAGATCTTCATCCAAGAACTGTGCATATTACCTGCACGTTAAAGCTTAAAAGCAGCCTTTCCAACTCTTGTCAGCCTGTGAAAGCCTGATTTTTTTTTTCCCTTTGTTTGCTGAAATTGCTTTTGCTGCTTTTGGGTGGATATTAAACAAATTGGCAGACTGCAGAGAATCAAGCCCCTGCTCAAGAATCCAAGAGGTTTTCAGTCTGGCACCCAAGTAGACAAGTGGCCAGACAAAGCTATTTTTGAGAGGTAGCTGTTCAGTTTCCTACATTAATTTAGCTGAACGCTTCAAAACTTGGTTCCACAGATACCTAGTGGTATTGAGGGGTACCTCACTTAGAGGTACCCCTCAACAGCAGTCTTGAAACAGTCTGAGAGCTGACCCTCACAATCCAGTGCATATATGTTACACTGCCAGCTAGAAATTCACACATCCAGACAGCTTTGTGCTTCATACTGCAAAAAGACCTCTCTGATTCGTTAGCATATGTTGGGCTTCAGTGATGAAATCAGCAAATGAAACCAGCTGCATTAAACACTGAAAATGTGTCTCATTCAGAGAGCAAACCATCCGTGGCCTACTGGAGTTCCAGAGCTGCAGTGTTCTGCTGTAAAAAAACTTGGCTATAGGGGAAGATGCAGAGTTCTTAAATTCTTATCTCAAGGAAAAGGTTTTTGGTTTTTGTGGTTTTTTGGTTTGCTTTGGTTTGGTTTTTTTTGGGGGGGGGGTTGTTTTTGTTTTTGTTTTTGTTTTTGTTTTTTTGAAGATGCCTTTGAGCCAGAACTAGTTCTGCTGGAAAAGGAAAGAAGTTATGGCTGCTCACATGAGTGCTCTAATTGCCATAAACCAACGACATGTCTTCAGTTGTGTCTATATTAGGCCATTGTTTACTTGGCTTGTTCATGCTCAGTTGTAGGTGGTTTTTCCAAGCATTCCTGTTTCAGTATGGTTTTTGAGGAGAAACAATATTGGCCAACATGTCATACTTAACTTTCATACTGTCTTGTAAGTAAATGCCTTGCAAACATTTGTGGACTGAACTTCCTGTTGCTGGTTTCTTCCCAGACAAAAATTTATGAATTTTATAGCAAAACTCTAGCTATTCTAAATTTCCAAAGTTGATGATGAGCCAGTGTCTAACTCATTTCCAGTTACATTATATTTACATATAAGTCAAATATCCTTTGAAAAACTACTAAGCACATAGCTTGTGTCATATGACTAGTGAATAATGGCAGCTAATTTTGATTAATCAACTGGCTAATTAAACACCTTAAATTAGATATGATGAAAAAATCCTTATAAATTTTGAGTTATTTGAAATTAATTTGGTTTTGTCTGGGAAAAAAAAAAGGTATGCATGGCATTGTAATGAGTTTCTTGCCTTTTCTTTTTCAATAAAGGTTTCAAATTATGTAGATGGCTGAAAGAAAAACAGATCCAAAGTGCAGCTGCTCAGAGCTGCCATCTGGACTGACACACTTTTTTTCCATTGTTTGACAAGAAAATTACAGAAAACTTAGAAAGGTGCGCTTCTGTAGAAGTTTGGACTAGATGACACCTTGCAGGTCCCTTGTAACCTAAATTAGTTTATGGTTCAGAAGGTAAAGACAGAAGATATAAAATCAGAGTAATAGGCTTTCTATACCAGCTTTCCTCAGTACTTTGTAAGAAAGTACAAAGTCATTGTAAATTTCAAGTTATCTTTGACTGTGAGCAAGTCACAGCTACATTAACAGTATGCATTCACTTTTAGGAGCAGCTACTCCTGGAAGTTGAGCAAGGTCTAATTCCTTCCTTCTGAATGGACAGATATCTTATCAGTCTTTTTTGTTTTATAGGAGCAGCACTAGGAAGAAGGGACCAGAGGTCACTCAGTGTTTGAAAAAGCCATGATCTGACTGTAAATTTGGATGAATAGGCTGAAATAGTATGAAGTGGACTGCTGCTGTCACCTGCATTGTGACTGCCCTGGAGTAAACACATAGCAACAGAAAATTTCGTACAAAATGGCTGTGATAAGGATGAGTCCTGACACAGAACAAGGAATAACACTGAAACTCTACATTAGCTAACCTACGTGGTGCTGAGGTCCTAATCCAAGGGTTTGCACAAGCTATTTTACCCTGTATCTTACTTAATAATAATTCTGACATTACAACTGAGGCCTGTCAAGCAAAGATACACCCTCAGTCTCTTATTGAGATTGTCAGGAAAAAAAAAGGAAGAAAAGCTCGATGGGATGACATTTCTCATTATTCTCAAATTGCACCCAGATACAGTGGAACCAATCCACTGCTGGAGCATGTATTCAGTGGTTATACTCATGAGCAACAGTAGAAAATCCTATGACAAATAGATGTTGATTACTTTTGAAAATCTCAGCCTTATTTTCAGCTGAACACTTCTATAAGGAGGCTCCTTCATGCTCTGCATGCAGCATTCAGTGCAGGAATGTAATAGTAATGCAGCTTGCGTAACATTTATATATCATTATCATCATCATTATTATCATGATGTGTTATCTGTCTGGCAATCTGCTTGCAATATGAATGACAATTCTTTGTATTGGTCATGTTTTTCCATGAAGCATCTAATTATTGCTGGCAGAGAAAGCCAGCTTGGATTTAAGAAGGCACCAGATGTTGGTAAAACTGCTTTTAAATTCCTCTTTGTTGCTTCCTGGAGCTTGCAGCATACAGAGAAATTGCAGCAATTTGGTAGCCTAATCTCTTCAGATGTTTCTGTTATGTTTTAACACCAATGTCTGTGTCATGGACACCCAAGAAAGACATTAAATTTCATCCAGGTCTTCCCTGTGGTCCACTGGTATAAGTTAAAAATATTCATGACAGCCAGTATCTACCTTATTAGAAACGACCTTGAGTGGGACCAATACCAAAGGATACCTCAGCCTGAGGTAAGAAACTGGAAAGTTTGAAAACCAAATATCTTTTCATTTAGAAAAATATTTTGAATTGAGTTTTAGCAGCATAGGGTCAGAGGTTTTACTGTGTGTCATCTTTTCAAGAATATGCATGTTTGAAACCAGAGAGGAGCTTCAGTTTCCCACTTAAGAGACTGCTTCCACTTGCCCAAGGCCTGTATTTTCCATGGGTTTATCCCAAGGTCCACATCGTGTAAAGGGAACTAATTCCTCAAATGCTCCTGAAGAGGGAGGCCATTGAACATAATTTTGTTACAGGTTTGACATAAAGGAATTGGGAAAAGAGATAAGGAAGAAAACCAACTGGACTGAACCTTTGCCTGAGTGTACTGTCTATGGCAACAACCAGTATCAACACACTATTACTTACACAGACAATAATTGATGGATTTCAAGATGTACATATTTTGAATTATTTTTTCCTGTTTAATGGCACTTTATTTTTATCTTTTCTCTTTTCTTTCTTTTCTTTTCTCTTTTCTTTTCCTTTCTTTTCTTTTCTTTTCTTTTCTTTTCTTTTCTTTTCTTTTCTTTTCTTTTCTTTTCTTTTCGTCAGCTTCCTAACTCCCCAAAAATGAATGACACCACTTATCTTCTCTGGAAAAAAGCAGTCTTCAGCTAGCTAAAGGACTTTTTGTTAAGTTTTTAAGAGAATTAAAAATGGCTTAGTGTCAGAGTAAGTTTCTTTTAAAGATCCCTTGGGTCTGATTCTGTCTTTACAGACGCTAAATTACACAAGTGTGATTACTTCTGTGATATTTCACTGGAGATACTCCCAGCCCTTCAACTGTAAAGCAACAAAGAATCAAGTATGTCAATTCTCTGGATTATGCTGGTGTATAAAAAAAATTGGCAAGGAGAGAGTCATTCTAAAAATAAGAAATTCCATTTTAACCTCATCAAAGAACAAATAAAGTTCTTCAAAGAAATCATGTAATCAAGCAATAATTTGCATTGATAAAATTTGTGGCTATCCAGCTGGCATAATGATTTCTATAACGTTTATAGATAGTAATTTATGGCTGAGACACATTAGTGAGCCAAATCCCCAGCCAAGACAGGCCAAATTACCTGTATGATTACATCTTCTGTATGATTACCTATGAACCAAACATCTTACCATCTGTGAGTGGAGAAAAGTTTAGTGGAAAGAAAAGTTGGACTGTTAAAAGTATTAACATTTCATTATTTTCCTTAATAAAAATGTCACATAAAATGTCTTATACCTAGATGCCACGATCTCGTTTTCTAAAATGCTGTGTCTAAAAGACAAAGCTAAAGGTTAAAATTAAATGCAATTATATTCCCCAGGAATAAAATGGATATACATTAAAATTATAGTTAGGTTGTAAATTCACTTAAGTTTTTAAAAATTACAAAGGAATATATAAAATGCAAATTAAAGGAGAAAATCTTATTTATCTCCCCTGTTTGTATGGTAATTGGCTCCTTTTAATGAATTAATCTCATGCACAGACTCCTGCTAAATTAGACTACCTATAATGTACTGTCTTCAAGTAACTTCACATTCTCATTATGGCCTCCCTAATTTCTAAAGTAAAATTAATATAATTAGGGAGCAAATCAATACATATTGATCTTGAGTTACTTCAATGGAACAAAAGAATAACAGATTAAAAGGAGATTATTTTTGTTAGCATTGATTTTGTTAGCATGCTGGAACAACAGTGCTGAAGAATTAAGTCTTAAAATATTTTCCTTCCCTGAATGACATCCTCTGGTAATTTTATATTCTCTATGAAGCAAACATGGCTGTGTTTGAAAGAAATGGAAAAATTATTTTTTCGCTCTCCATATGTTGGTGACTGTTTGTTTATGGCATAGTTTTCCTATGGCAAAAGACATTGGGTGTATTTTATTTTCTTGAAGATCAATTTCTAGTTGCAAATTATTTCACCAACCGATGTTTCCTTTTCCAAGTGTAAATTAAAGGTGGATGCATGTTGACAAACACTACCTGAATAAATAACTGGTAGTATACTGGGATATAATCAAGCATATGCAGTGAGGAACTTGAGGGTCATAATGAGAAATAATGGAAGATTCACAGAAATCGAAGAAGCAATGCTTTCTACCTACCCACTGACTTATTTCATGTGGAATAAAATGACACTTCCTGGCAGAAGAGAGTAAGTTCTTTTTATTGTATTCAGGCAGACTTACTGCTATCTAATGGCTTTAGACTGACATTTATTAGTAAGATGTGAAGGAAAAATAATAATGTGCTACCTCAGAAACTGAAGTTCATATTCTCAAAGCTGCTACTGGGGATGGAGAAATCTTGGGCGGCTCTAGACAAATACTTGTGCCACGTTTCTGCAGAGCCTCCACAGGGCACCAGGCTGCTGTGGAAAGTAGGCTTTGCCCAAACTCATAAGAGCATGCTGATTGAAGTCAGGGGCAGCTAATTTGCTTTTCACATCCTAGAGTCTCTACAGAGCGTAAACCTTTTTTCCTAACTCATATTTTGTTTCACTATTTCACAGCAGCTTTACAATATGTGAACAAATTCCCTTGCTGGATGTGATAAATCTAAATTGCTTTGCTTAAAAAGGTAATTAATTTAGAGTTTTCCTTTCAATTTCCACACCATATGAACATGAATAAAGCTTTTCATGCTGTATAAATTTATGTACAGTGATTACCCAAATGAATGGCAGAAACAGCTGCACCTTAAATCTTTACACTGAATATTCTGATTTACTTCAAGCTAAATTGCAGACTCTGGTTGCATTTCACACATTTGTTTAAATATAGTTTTAGGGAAACAGTAGCAGGACATATAAAAATGCTATAAATAGTAGAGGAAGAAGAGCTTTTATGTGTTATTTGTGAATATACAAAAGGATTTTCACTATATAATTTTGTTTACTAAAAATGGGGCTTGGATGGAGGTAGGGTTATTTGTTTATTTAACATTATTCCTTATTAAGATATATGTGGATACAATTCTAATTCAATTCTTTGTGTAATAATCCAGGAGTAAAACATACCTGGCCTTTTACATGATGGGTGAGAAAGCTATTATTTGATATTAAATTTTGTCATTGAAAAAATGAGATTTTAACACAAAATCTTAGTGAAAACAATGTGGATGCAATGTAGAGGGTGCCGTCATTAAAATATGCTTTTGTCTTACATTAAACATAGTTCAAATCTAATTTGCCAAAGCAGATGATAATGACATTCTAAATAATTTTTTTTAATTGCTAATTTCAGAAAAATAATCTTTGTTTCTATATATAAAACTACAGTTATATATAAAGTTACAGTTACACAACAGTATGAAATTACAAGGAAGATTGAAAGACTCCCTCTTTTCTTCTCATAGAATAGTATTTACTTTAGATCTTTAGTCTTATTTGAAAAAATGCAGTCTTGATGGTAGCATGTTTTGACTTGAGGCAACATCTGGGCATCTGTGCTGGAACCAAAATATTCTCGCCCAGTCTTGCTGGAGGACAACTATTTTTATTTCGGTTTCCATATGGATCTCCCTGAAAAAGCTTCAGGGAAAAAGATGCCATTGTCAGGAGCAGACTGAACACTGAGCCCAACAAATAAATGGCACATTTTGTACCTTGAGAAAGAAATAGAATTTGAGGAATATCCCCTGAATAGCAATATTGGAGTCCAAGGATACCCAATTGCTATCTGAGATCCTATTTCAGTCTCAGGTCTGTGTTCTCTTAAGCTGAAGTGAAGGACATGGAGAAATATTTTCACTGAGTTCACTGACTAGTAAGCAGAGTTACAGGGAAATGAAGATTTTTTTTGTATCTGACTTCTTTTAAGAAAGATTTTTTTTAAGATCTTAATGGCAAGAGATTTTTCACTTTTCTTTCCACCCTCTCTCTTTTCTTCTCCCTCACTTTTGCCTTCTTTTCTCCCTTTATTTTCCCTTCTCTATCCTCCTTTATTCCATTTTCCTTTTTTTTCCTATTTGTTCCCTTCTCTTTTCTCCTATTTTTTCCAGTTTTCTTTGCCACATCATCAGCAACATTTTCTGACAGAGCAGTCCTTTTGATGTCATACGAAGATTCCCATGCTGAAAGCAAAAAATAAGTCTTGTTCTTCTTAGAAGTAGAGAAGTTTCCTTTGGGGGAAAACATGTCCAATGTGTCATGCAATTGCCCAAAAATGAAAAGAGGTAGAGAGAGATAAGAAAGTGTTGGTTCATCCAAAAACAACAACAACAAAATAAAAACAACCCAGCAGCAGAATCTCCTGTTTCAAAGGAGCTCAATTCACATTTGGCTAAGGTGATTATAATAGTATCCTGGAAATGGGGAAAAGTGTTTCTTTTTGTTGTCTCTTTGGTTCCTGAATTTTAAGCTATAGCATATTACTTGGCCAGAGAAAGAGGCAAAATAGTGAATGGCCAAGACCCTGAGAATAAACGATAATTCTCAGATCACATACAGCTTAAAGATGGAAGACTTAATGAAAAAAAAAAGCTGAAAAAGAGATTATCATACTCATTTCCATATCAACACCTGGATATATTTCCATTCCAGAGAAGTGTTGTGAAGGAGAAGTTAATTTTATTTCAATATTGAGTAAAACACTGAGCTGGGCTTAAGTCTACTTCTAGACTTCTGTAGTTTTTTAGCTTGCTTATAACGTCTCTCACAGGATGCAGTGAGATTTCTTTTGATGTTTCTGTGAGCCTTGCTAGTCCATTGAAAAAAGCCTTATAACAGCCATTACCTCATGGAGTGGAGGAGAAAAGATACCTTTAAAAATGTTGAATGAGAGAAGGGGAAAAAGAATATATCTGGACATGGTGAGAATTGAATTAAGGAATCTAAAATGAATCACAGACATGGAGAATTATGGAAGATGGATAGAGTTCAGTGGATTTGGTAAAGCTTATTACTGCCACTCATGCACAGATACTATTTTAAACAGAATCTAAGAAAATGTGCTTTTAGAATTTTTCTTCTACTTTAGGTGAGAAATAAATCCCTCAAACTTAATCTTTATTGGAAACACCAATATTTTTTACAAATACCGCATTTATTGCAAATGAACACAGACAAAAATGTAACAGAAAAGAGTGTCTGGAGGCAAACAAAGACCTCCTCAGCTATAACAGCAAGAGATGTCAGAGATATTTCATCTTTAAATGTTGTAGGATTCTCAGATTAAGAGTTCTCTGATGTATCCCAACATAGCCTGCGTATAATATTAGCAATTACCTTACTCACATAATATTTTTGGAGCAGCAGCAGCCGTCCACTTATTTAGGCACTATTGCCAACATAACCTTAATACCCAATAAGTATGAGGGTACTCAGTAAGTTCACAGGGCTGAAGTCATCAGAGAGAAGTAGGGTACACCATAAAAAATTCACAATTAACTTAAGGAGGGATAGCTTTATTTTGAAATTAAAGTATTCTGTAAATGAAAGTTAGTCTTAGAAGTAAGAGATGGGTTAATAGCCAAGCTTTCACAAGAGCAGCCCTTTATGCCTCATGTGCAGAGTTCTCATACAAACCTGTGCAGCCTGTCCAGCATTCCTCATGATCTCCCAGAAGGCAACAGGGAGCCCTGGTTATTTATTGGCTCAAATTATTCATCGCCTCAGTTGTACATGGCTAGGTTCCCCTTGGATGCCATAATAGGATTCAAGTATGACCCTAAGGTATCTGGTTAAGAAATTAATTATTATTTCTTCTGTAATGCTGGGATGCCCAAATTATGAGGATTGGTAGTATTTCACATGCTGAGTGTAAAGACAAGTGAAATTTGAAATTGCTGCTTGAAAATCACTATAACGCAGAAATTTAAAACTTAAAATAAAAACCAAATTTTAATACAAAATTAGAATTCCCCTACAGAAAAATTTGCTCTTTGCCAAAATGATATTTACAGAAAAAGTATTCTTTGTTCTTTAAGTTTCAGTGTACTGGTTTGAAAACACAACCTATCACTAAATTTTCAATCATTTAGTAGAGTCTCCCCAAAGTTTCATCTGAATTTTGTGACAGTGAAAATTTTAAAACATCATTTGAAATTCCTTCACCAAAGCAGATTTACAGTCACTGTGGGCAAAATACAAATGACCTATTGCTACTTTTATTTTGTAGACCACTTAGGTTATTCTAATAGGGCAAAAAGAATGGATGAGCATAAAGTTTGCTTTGCCTCTTTTGTGTGTCTTTTTTTCTCATAGTATAGGAAGCTAAAAATTTTATTTTACAAGAGAACAAGCAAACAAATAATTTTAAAAAACAACTAAACAAAAAACCCCAAAAAACTGCAAGTAGCCTATTCTCCAAAAAATCTTCAAAACTGAAAGGAACTTAAGTGCAGAACATCAAGTTTATATAACCAAAGTCAAGAAAAGTCAAGAAATCCACTAAGTTTTCAAAAATTACCAATCATAAATACTCAATTCCTAATCCTGTTTCCTTGTTAAATGTAGAGTTTAATAGATTATTGATTTTGCTGTAAAACCTAGACCATAAAATATACAAGATATGTGCAGAGGTAGCATCAAGGTTGCTCTTGTAGCATTAACTTTTTATGTTTCCTGACTCTCTGGATTTTAACTACAACCCAAAATATTACAGTTTTGTACTAACAGCTCATGTAGCTCCTACTAAAATAAATTTCACCTTACCTTTAGTATTTTCCAACAGACTAGAAAAGTAAGACAATGGTCTTTTTATTCCAAATTTGTTGTGACAGTCATGACAAACATATGGACAAAAACAGCCTTACAAGCAGGATGCTTATCTGTTTTACTAGTTCAGAAAGGTCTGATTGATGTGAAAGACCAAGGTCTCTCTAAAGATAATTTAGCCATTTCCATACAGTTTACGCTTTTGTTAGCTGTATCCTGCAAGGGGACTCCCAGGGGGATTTTCTCTGACCTTCCCTCTAAAAGGTAACATATAAGAGATTCCTAAAGGAACCATCATCTAACAAGACTAATGATAGCTTCCATGCCTATTATCATTCAGTGAGAGTGAAAGAGACTTTAAAAATGCAGTACCACATTCCTCCCTTGATGTTTCTCATGATCTATTAAGGTATTAGATGCCAGATAAATTAATCATTAAAAACTTACAGTTAAGTCTTTACAAATAATAACCAGGTGTACTTTGATTATTTTTTATCTCGCTATATAGATTTATATATTTCTGCCACTAAGCACAAGTGATAAAGGACAATTTGTTTATTAATGAGTAATGGCTGGCTACAGTTCAGAGAAAAACCTATATTCTTCAGCTTCACAGTGCATTAGAAAGTTGGGAGGATTACGAAAACCCATCCATTCTTTGTTTCTGAAGTAGCTCATGGTTTGTCATTAAACTGTGCTTTCATGCAATTTTAGGGAGTGTGAGCTATTGTGCTGATTGTTTATTAGTGCATATAACCTACCACTTGATTTATTTTTTCCTGATCAGTAGTACTTTGCTTAAAAGTTTCTCCAGTACGGCTACTACACAGAATTTTTTGAGGAACTAGTTTTTATTGAAACAGTCTTCCCTAGCTTAGTTTTTTTAGTATAAAAGAGATAATCTACATTTACTTTTAAACTTTTGTCACCATAATATGATTATTAACATATTTTTCCCTGATATACAATGTATTTTTTAATAAAATAAAAGCTCTTTCAGAGCAGTGATGACTTGTTGAATTTCACTGTTGTCATAAAGATCTATTTATTTTCTTCAAGGTTTGCATTCAGTTAGTCCCATGGGGACCACATGCCTGCATTTCTCCAGTGACCATGTTGCTTTCTAGAGATTTAAAACTTTTATTTTAAAACACAAAATGATTGACCTGTATGATTGGATCTTTTTTCCTGATGTGAAGTACTTCAGCTCTACTTCTAGATCCCTAGGTAAGCATGCATTTGCACTGAATATGCATAGTTCTTGCTGTTTCTCCACTGGAATATAACAAATACAGATGCATTCAACAGAGTAACTTTAAATACATTTTTGAATCCTGAAAATGTATTCCGAAAATGTTGTTTGCATTTTATTTGATTTCATAAGCCAGTATGTTTTTATTTTTCAATGTGATGCCTTAATATCTGCCTAGTTTTATTTTACTAAAACTCTTGATTGTTATCATGGATATTTGGAAAAGTGTCACCAGAACCTAAACTATTTGTTTTATAAATGGCACAATATCTCTCAGCTATAATAATTTATTTGTATATAATAATAGTAATAACAGAAGTATTTGTGATCTCCTGGATATTTCTAGTGGATCTATACCTGCACAGATTTAGCAACATTTATGACAATCCATGCTAAAAAATAAGATGGACTGGCAGTAAAGGCAGTAAAAGTGGTAAAACACAGTTTATTTTGGAAGTGGCTGCTCTGCATGGAAGTTAGGCAGAGAAATGGGCTCATGTGGAAAATGTCTTTTACCACAAAACTAATTTTTCCCCTAATCCACTGATGTGAAACACACAGGAACGTGCTTAATATGTAAGGAGCTGTAGTGTGCATGGCATCCTGGAGAATATTCAGGAAGAAAAGCTACACTTCCTTCATCCACAGTCAGACAGCATGACAGATGCTCTGCTGTGCAAGTCTATATCAGCCAAAAGACCCTGCATGCTTGGTGCTCGCTCCTGTGGCTGTGCCAAAGCACCACCCCCCCCACCACCCCCCAATTTTCAGAAAAAAACCTTTATTTTCACATCTTCTTTGGCAAGATTATTCATTAGTTCTGGGCATAATCCATAACCTGCAGAATAAACAGAATTAACACACCTGATATCCAAAAAGATTTTTTTTTTGTGATGGAAATTTAAAGTGATGAGCAAACCTATGAGGACTGAGTTCTGATCTGTGTGCTCATTAGCATAACTTTAGATTTTACTTTTCTGGTTTGTTTGAAACATTTTGCTGTTCGTTTCGAGGGTTCACATCTTCCACTCCACAGTAAGGCTCCAGTGCCTGTAGGAGATTCTCTGTAGCACAACAAAGAGCTTACAAACAAACAAACAAACAAAAAAACCCCAACTATTTTCTGGAGGATATTCCTGGCATTACACTTAATTTATTACTATATTCACAGAAAAAAAAAAGAGAAATTAATGAAAAATGTTGGAATGCCCTTTAGTTGGTAAATCTCAAGGACTCAATGGAGAAAGATTCTCCTCCAAGTGGCTTGAGCTGGGTAACATAGAACATATGTGAAAGCTAACTACAATTGATATGATTTAAGTCAGTTCTCATACCAGGCGTAGGCTTTCTAAGAATTCTGAGACTCTATCAGAATAGTAATGTAAATACTTGAAAATATTTTTGCATTATATATTACGAACCACTTACCCACCTCTATCACTGGCACTTGATCAAAGAAAAGGAGATGTGAAATACCTTCACAAAGGAGCTGTCCTCAAGACTACACTTAGTGGAAGAGATAAGACTCCAACAATTGTTACACTGCTTCACAGGCATTCCTCTCCTTTCTTCTAATCCATTCATTTAGACAATAAGCTGAAGTGCCTTTTGTGGTGGTGATAGTGTGATACACAAGATGAATCGCCAATAATATTTACCCATACATCAGGGGGCTTCGTGTACCTGCATCACATGCCTTCCCTGAGGCTGAGATGGCTTGTCAAATATTGGTCAGTAAAAGGAAGAAAAGATCATATATTTTTCATATTGTTGGAAAGAAGTACTGAAACCTAGGAGTTGTATAGGCTTTAAACCAAAAAAGTCCTGACCTGGAAAATCTGTGAGACAAGAAAAACAAGGTGAAAGACAAAATTATAACTAGAATTTTGAGAGTCCCTACAATAAAGTAATATCAAAAAAATTATAATATTAATCAAAATTGGAAACATTAGTGATATCATCTTTTGTTTTCTCTTTCGGGCTCTTCCAAAGCTGGAAACCATCCCATGCTTCTCTGTATATTTGCCCGATTGGGAGTCTGATCTAAGGGTACCATCAAGTACAGATCAGGTGTCAGGGAAGCTGAACTGCTTTTGAAGACACCTTTCCCTCTCTCTAGTAGAGAATAGCCCTAAAAACAGAAGCCTTAAATTTAGCATTTATCCCCAAGAAGGAAATGAAATAAATGGAAAAGAACACCCACAAGATATCAATCTGTTAATCTCCTTCAAACTGGATTCAGGTGCAATGGTCAGCTGTAGGATGATGTCTCTCCTTATTCAGAGAGATGAAAGAAAAACTTTGTTTTTCCTTCACATGGAAGGATGAAATGCAGTTCTAAACATCCCAGAGATTATTGCTAAAGTTATTACACACTGTCGATTCAAGCTGGATACAGCAGTGAGGAGACTCAAGAGGCAGTCATGCAGTGTGGTAAGAAAGGTGAGGAGAGAGAGAAGAAATTCAGCATATTTTAATGCTGAATGTTTTTCTCTAAACAGAAGGAATTTGATGTTGAAGATAGCACTACATAACCAACATTTTTCCTCTCATTTCCGTGCAAGTATTCTGTGCATTGATGAATTAGTTTTTGGTAACCATGCTGCCCTTTCTAACATTTCTCATTTGGTTTCCTAAGTACCCTGTTGAACACTTATGTTCAATCCTATAAACACAGAAATTAATAATAGCTTATAGTGTTAATAAGTAATAAAACCTCTAACATAACATTCATAAAAGGCACATGGGAATTTAAAAGTGTAGGATGGAGGAGATGTGGAATCGTGAGTGTAGTAACGATAGAGATACAGAGCACTGTCATAGGAAAATAATGTTATATGAACAAAGGGCAGTGAGGAAGTGATAGAAAAACACATCAGAGAACCATTCTCTTGCTCTGTGGCCTGGCTGTTTCTCAGCATAATAAAAAGAAGAGATACGAGGGTGATAAAATTCATGCCAGACACATTTCTAAAGAGGGAACTGACTGAAGAATAAAAAAAGTGCTTTCCTTCTAAGTCTTAAATTTGCCAGAGTGTATTCACCTCCAGTAGCAAAGTACAAAGGTACCACTGGTCCCTAGCTAATTTAAGGTATAGGCAGCTCTGTAGAACAGCAATGTATGCACAGAGAAAGAACTTTAGGGCCATTCTGAGGAAGAGTTTTTTCTCCTCTGTTCATTTTACAAATATCTGTATTGTCACAAAATACTGGGAGCAGTTTAGGAAGAGATTAATTTGGGATGTCTAGAAACTGTATGTTTCAGAAGTTGTGGATATCATTCCTAGCATCAACAAAGGGTTTTGATCAGATGATTGTGCCTTGAGTTCTTAATTTTGTAATCAAGTTAAACCTCATGTGTCTGTCAATGTAGCATTATTCTTTAACTTCAGCTTTAGCATTAAACATAACCCATGGAGTGACAAGTGTTAGATTTGCTATTAATAGAAAATAAGAGGTTTTTTTCCCATACTCTACATTTGTCTTTTCTCTGTCATATCTTGAAGCTCGAAATTTACTTAAAATGAAAAGTATCAATGTGGAGAAACTAGTTTTCACTATGTCCATTTTGAAAAATTTGATCATTTGTGTGTAAACACAGGCATTTGGAAAGTGTTCTGCAGCATCTCTCCAGCAGACAACGGATACATCAGCCTTAGGTCTCAGCCATGCCTTGACCCACACCTCCTGCCTATTGTTTTGTTTCAAGGAATGTAGAAAATGTATGGGGATAGCAAGAAAAATATCATGGAGATTTATAAAGAAGGGACAGAACACTTACAAATGTCTTGATCACACCCTTACTGGAACCAGCCACACGAACTCCAAGTAGATAGAATCCTGTTGTTACAGTAATTAAAGCCAAAACCAGCACTCCAATCAGAAGAGCAGCTATTGCAATGAGGACTATAAATTCACACAAGCTGCCTTGAATCATCATACCAAGAGTAGCAAAATAGAATAAAACAGACATGCACACTCAGATGCATATGCACACATTCTATTGGAAGTATGAAGATTTTATTCAAGGTAAACTTTTTAAGGATACAGCCAGAAAACTCAGAGGATGTACATTTCTGTCCTGAATTGCACACCACTGACATGAACTTACCTGGTGTAGAGTTGAAGAGACCTTAAGAGTTTTCAGGGATTTAAAATATTTCCAAAGGATTTAGGTGCCTGAATACTTTTGAGATTATAATTGAAGTGCTTCCAACTGTTCTGTAGCATCTTACTGTTGAACTTGAAGGTGCTAGAGGGGAGGATTACCTAGAAAATAGCACAGAAGTATATATTCTAACAACAGTTGTTTGTATGGTTTCACTGAGGAACTGGATGCATTCACATAAAAGAGATCCTTCCTTCCTTCCTTCCTTCCTTCCTTCTTTCCTTCCTTCCTCACTTTTCCATGGTGCTACACGTAGCTTACAGGAGACAGTCAAGTCCTGTTCATATTGAAGTCAGTGGCAGAAAAATGTATTTTGCTTCGAGGGAAATAAGAAGTTGATTTGGAAATATCTGCAGGAATTTAATTATTAAAAAATTATTTAGAAATCCTTTACACAAATTAAAAAATCATTCAGGGTGCTTCACTATCTGGAAGACTTGAATTGACTAATATGTAGTTGTTAATCTAAAAATATTAGACAAAAGTTAAAAGTCTCAAATTAAATGGTTCTGTAGAGACTGGTAACTCAAAAACATTTCCAGCTTTAGAAGAAACATTTCTCCTTGCCCTTGGTGTAAATACAGCAGTTTTTAAAACAACAACAAATATTTTCAAAACCAAGAATTGGTGCTGAAATTCTTGCGCAGCCAACACAAAACTTGTTAATATCTAAGGTGGCCATGATTTTAATGGAACAATATGCACCAACCATGCAGTAGACCTCAAAATATAACCCTTTGGGCACATGAAAACAGACACAGTAAAAAATCATAAGTTCATCAGAAAAACATTGGTTAAAGAGGATTTTGAGTCAAAGTTAACAGAATTGTCTGTAACTGTAGGTCTTAACACCTTTAATTAGGTGAAAGAAGACATTGAGTTCTGTTGTTGAATACACAGTGTAAAAACACAGACTAGTAACCCACAGCGTCTCCTCCCGTGATTCAGGCCTGTGTCATTTGATCCACAGGCTGGGAACTGATTGCACTGAAACAGATGTGCCTCTGCATGTGAGAGAGAAGCAGGAGAATTAACGTGGAAGAGCTAAGAGCAGTGGAGACACAGTTACAAACACAGAGCACTGAATGCTAAGTAATGTCTTGAAAGGAGTTGCAAATATACAATTGCAAATACGAAAACTCCTTTCTATTGCTTGATTCTTGCTGTCTTGAAAAAATAGGTCTGGGTTCCTTTGGAAATAAACAAGAAGACTTCTGAGACACTGCTGATGCCTTTTTTCCTCCCAATATACAGCCCACAGAGCCCTGAGTATTGACTAAATGCTTAGCTGAAGCTATTTAAACTAATTAATATTCACATTTTTTGATGATAATATGTCCCATTCAGCTTCTTATTTGCATATATTAGATGTCTTCCCCAATGTGCAATTAAACATTTCTCGCTTAAAATAATTCGTTTTTAACCTTTCTATTGCTTTTCTTTATATGTCAATACACTACTGATAGGATGCTTTGATACTTCTGGTGCATGGCTCAAGATGAAAAGGGATGAAATATTAGCCCATACATCTTAAGACACCATGTTTTTGTCACATTTAGAACAGTAGATAGCAGTGGTGTCACAGCATGTGTTAACAATTAGCAGATGATTCATTTTAGTAGCAGCTTCGCTGTAAAGGCTTCAATATTTCTCAGCACAAGGACTGTGTCCTTTGACTAATCTGCTTATTTTACTGTCCAAACCAATGCTTGCCCATTCTTTGAATTTCATGTTTACATTCAGAATCCTTTTGACTGCAGGTTTGGGAAGTACCAAATGCTTCTCCATCTGGGAAGGTCATTTTAATCCCCAAGATGGACTTGCTGACATGAAAACAACATATTTGGAATCGCTGCCAACTCTGGGATGGTCCTTTGCAAATGCCACTTCAGGCACAGGGCATGAGAAATAAACTTTTATTACCCACACGTCTTATTTATAGAAATGAAAATAATTAGTAAAGCATATTATTCACTTGTTTTGTCTATTTATTAGTGCTGTTTTCCTCCCGTTTCTCACAATGTAACTTTAGACTGTGAAGCAGGATCCTTGAGTAGCTGCCTGCCATTGGAGCTGCTGATGTTAAGTTAGGTACAGAGAGGCTGAGCCCAGCCTCTGCTGAAGGGAGTGATATATAGGCTCATATCTGACAACAACAGAAAATAAAAACAGGGCTGTATAACCACACAGAGCAGGAGGTTGCCTTGGGCAGCAAAATATAATGGGCTGCAAAATGTTAAGAGACTGTTTACGCACTGGCAGCCTATTGTGCTGCTCCAGCACAAGTCATTCCATCCAGATAAAATTGCACTGAAGTATGTAACCATATCTGCGTGTAGCTTTAGGGAGTAGGTGAGGTGTCCTATAGCAGCATGCTCTGCTTTTCTTATCGCAATTTATTGTCTCTACAGCTTTACCTAGGAGGCAACACTTTCAAAATTGTCTTGGTTAGAGGTATCCACATATTTTTTCCAGCTGGGGAATATGCTGGGTTTTTGCTGCAAACCGGAAGACCACATATAGACTGTTTAGGGTGGAGCAAATTACAGCTGCTCCCAACTAATATGAGAACTCATGTTTTAAAGCCACAGCTCCCACCTCAGTTTGATCCAAGCAGCTCTGCTAGAATCAATACAGCATATGGAATGCCAGGATCTTGTCAGAGTGGTCTTAATGCACCATTCATCCCTTGACTGTAGCCAGCACTCACAGCTAGGATAGCTATAGGACCTAGAGAATATCCAATGTTTGACAGGGCTGCTGATAAGAATGGACAGTGTTAAGTCTGAGATCAAATAATTGGTTGAAGCTCACCATGTAGAAGGAACTGCTGTTAGAATGAGAACTGTCTTAATCTAAAGTGTCAATGAAGTTGTGTTCATTTTATTTGAAGATACTTGTCCCCCTCTTCAACGTCTATACACCTTTGTTATCTATATATTTGCATCAATATTTCCAGCAATTTATCTCATAAAGTTGTAGGAGGATTTGGGCATTGCAGTCAATGCTTAATTTATGGAGCAGTAATAATCCAAAATTGCCTATAGCTTCTTGGTTCACAGTTTTCATTTTACAGTTAAAAAAAATACATGAAAATCTGCAGCAATTTGATTAATAAGGCCAGGGTAAGATTTTAACTTTTTCCTCCTTTTTTTAAACTATAGTTTTTCCTGTAGAAAATCTTTAATTTATAGTTCAACCTTTATAATCAGATATGCTTTATCTCACAGGATGAAAAGGTGAAAGGTAAAGTTATGTTTGAAAAGGGCTGGTTATCAGCTACACAGCCAAATTTTTAATTTCCAGCACACAGAAGCCTGAATAAAATGAAAAGGCATTTCTACAACAATAAAAACAAAGAGAGCTTGACAAATGAGACAAAACTTTTCCATTAATATTTGGGTTAAAATCTACTTTATTTTATAGGACAATAAATATGCTTTGTGTGTGTGCTGATTTACTGCAAACATTGGAAAAATTGAATTTGAATGTCACAAATGGAAAACCAATTTCAGAAAGATACGTGTAATTCCAGACAGAAACAATCCTTTAAACACACATGCAGAAGTAGTTTATGCTAGAAACTCTAGGGGGCTCATCCCCTAGAAACACTGGGAAAAATCTGTACTATTCTAACTAACTAAAGTTTTAAACACATGCATGCATATGTATCAACATTGGAAGAACCCACTAGTGTAAATTTTCCTAGGCACCCTACACAAACCTACAATTTATAGGACAAAACAGAAGTGGTCTTTAATGTTTATTCTGTGGCTGAGAAAACAATTCATCAGTTCTTTAGAAGCCTCAATTCTTTCAGCGTCAAACTGACACAGGAAAGGTAAGATGTGAAGGAAAGAGCAAAGCAGCTCTTATAAGAGACATGAGCGCTGAGGCAAAATATATGTTAAAAAGCCTCTACTGGGTTCAAATCATCAGCTTGCTGTAGTGTTTAACTCCAAATAAACATTTACTGTTTCACTAATTCTAAAGGTCTAGGACTATATAGCCACATCCTTCATTTTGTATTAGTGATCCCATAATTTTTGTTATTTTCCATTTTTTTGGCATAACTAAAACCCTCTCAAGGCTCTTCCTGTAGTCTGAAGTTTCAGGAAATCTTTGAAATCCTCTGGGGCTTTTCCTCACTGACAAGGTATCATGGAGGCATCAAATAAAGGAAGGATAAGTAAAAATAAAGTGAAAAAACAGGGTTGAATAAAAAAGGTACATCAGCTTTCCTTTTTAACACAGGATAGAATTTTTCAATCTTGAAACTATGTTAGTCATAGTGTAGTATTAACTGTACTGTGTTAGTCATAGTGTAGTTAGTCATAATTTAAAGGGTGTGATTTCTCTTCGTCTATGCCAAAGTGTAGTTTCACAAAGTAAAACTTTATCATCTGTAGGTATTAAGGAAATTAATAGTTTCCTTACTTAGAAAACATTTTTCAAATGCTTACAAGAGTTGGGATAGGACAGCATTTAAAACAATGAGTGATCAAAATTTAAATTAGAAATTTGCATTCAGTCTATGATTATTTGATATATTAAATTAGTATATGTTAAATTTACACCTTTTTTTTTGGGGGGGGGGGGGGGGGTGCAGGAATATTGATCTTTTGAACAAGGAAAACCAGAAAAATAAATTAAATATTAGTCTTCTTCAAAGCTAACTGAGAAGCAGGTGATGAGATGTCTACTGAAACGAGTCTAGACTCAAATACTTCCACTGAGCAAAATATAGTAATATAACAGAAGAATTAGGGCCAAATGCAGAGTTATATTGGCATATGTAGAACAAAATAGCATTTTAAATTTTTTTAAGCTTTAAATTTTTACAGCTCAGGTAACACAGTGTAACATCCTTGCTCCTAGTATAAGTAAAGATGTGCTATCAACATTCACAGTCTTTGACCCATAATTTTAATGTATTTTAAAAAATTTAAATTATCTAATTGGAGAGCATTTTGAAAACTTCTTTGTCACTACCATAAGAATAAGTGAGTGCACCATCCTCTTGTAAGTCACCTCAACCTTTGCCAAAGGCTCTCCTTCCCCACAGACATCATCAAATGATTACACCTGTCTCCATTATTGTAGTAATAGTAACAAATGCTACTGGGACAAGTCAGCATTCATTGACATCATTGATCTGACATGTTGAATTATAACAGTAAATATTAAGTTACAGTTAAATTCCCTGCACATGGTCAAACGGAAATCCCATCACAGTGTTAAATAGCAAAGTTTTACTGAGCAGAATGAAAACAATAGGCAGCAGATACATATAAACTTCCCTGGCACCTCTCAGTTATTAAACCTGAAGAAGTTAACAACAAAACGAGATCTTGGCTTCTGCTCACCTCTTCTGTCTGAGTAGACTGTTCTCCTTATTCTTCTCTGTTGTCAGACAATGTTGATAATTCTATGTGTAGTTTTTCCTCAAGAGTCTTGAACAAATTATATGAGGGCTTTTTTTCCCTTTTCCTAACAGACTTCTCCTGTGAGACTTGAAGTATAATTTCACTCATCATCTGCTGTCACGTTCCATTAGAAGTTACAGCTGAGTATTTTCTGTGTTGTTTCACAGCACAGGAAAGCTATGGTTTTGCATAACCTCTTTTGTTTAACAAGAAATGTAACACCTTGGAACAAGTGGAACAAATTTTACTTGACTTTGGCCCTAGCTCAGTAAGGAAATGCTGAATGTTGTGTGTTGGCCTTCCAGAGTGAGAGTGGACGTGGGTCAGGGATGGGTTTGAGAACGGCTGTTCGAAATTCACTGGACTCTCTAAAAATGTGAATACAAAGGCTTCAGGTGACTCCTGGGTAAATGCTAAAGCCGTGTTGGAAGCATTTTTTTGGTACTTCCTAATTTTCAAAGCTTGCAAGGAAAAAGGTTAGTGAGGAAAACTGGGTATCTAGAAGGGAATGAAACTGTCCCAAGGCAACAGAGCTTTACTTTTACTTTTACTTTTGTTTTATTTCGAAATGGAAGTTCCCTGAACTCTTCAAAGGTTCATATTTAGTGTCTAGATTTCTGTTTCATGTGTCTTCCTGAATTCTGCTTGGTTTAGCAACTGATACAACCAAGCCCGTGTCCATATAAACATAAACAAAGTCACATGCAACAATGAGTGCCTTTACATTTTGCTTTTAGAGGACTCTGGTCCTCTGTTTGCATAGAGAATTTCCCCTCAGACCTAGCTTTGAGATAAATAAACAGTGTTAAAGATGTTCATTTTACTCATTCCAGTATAATAAAAATAATAACACCTCATTATTTTCATTGGAGGTTGATAACTGGATCCAGATCACATGCATTCTGAGTCTTTCCCTTCGATGACCTCTTACTTTTATTTATGCTAGCTTTTGGTTTTAATCTCCTTTCATTTGTCTCATGTTTTCTTCCCCTCCTTTGACTCCTGCCTACCATTTGCAATGGAAAAAGAGCACATGTCAGCTGAGCCATTCAAGTAATAAACTTTTTCAAATTCTTTCCAGCAAAGCCTCTCAATCTTTTGCCCTCAATAGAATTTAAAAACTGAATTCTTTCCATATATCAAATTTTTAAATGTCTAAATTGAGCCCAGATAAATTTTTAAATTCAACTACTCTTTTATGGTGGAAAACCTTCATCAAAATTTAATTTTGTTTTTAATTAAAGACATAGATTATAAATTTTAAAAATTAAGTAGCTGAAGAACAAAGAAACAATTCCCAATCTTGCAGGTTTTGAAAAGGAAGCAAAAATATTTTCATTACTACAATGAGTACAGATTACATTTAAATCTTACATTTAAATCAAATGTAGCTAGCTCCTTTTTTAAAATAATAATCTGCTACTCCTAAACCTTGCATTTTCATCTCCTGATACAGGCAGTAAGAGAAATTAAATCTTGGCTGCACAAAAATACGTTGCATGTTTGTAGTTTTGCACAAGTCAAAAGGCCACTTGTGTATGAGGGAAAGTGGGGGCAAGCCAACAGGGAATCAAAAGCCTTGAAAACTGGAATAAATGATTCAGTCAATGTTGTAGTGGGAGGCAATTGAAAATTATACTGACCTCAATGTTGAAAAATACATCTGTGTAGCAATCTACTTTTATAGGTAGCAAAGAATAGGGAATTTGAAAATAAAACTTAAAACTGTCATAGTAAAAAATACATTTCAGGCAAACTAACTCAGAAGTGGAGAATAATGGTATTTCATTTGAATGAAATGAAATCTAAATAAGCAGTGGCATTACTGAGCTTTGAAACACAATCTAAAATTATTTCTACTATAAGTGGGGAAGAAAGAAAAATCAACTCAAACCAAAAATAACCAATGCTCATTCCTCTGTGTGCTACCTTACTAAACAGAACAATTTCAATTTGAAGACACCCAGCTGGAAAAAACAATCTATCATCCTTGTAAACTTAGACAGTCAAAGAGCACAAGAGGAAATCCTAGTTAACATCCATATAATATTTGTGTACAAATGAAAAGGTATACTATTAAGGCAGAAAGAGTCAATGAAAGGCCAAATGTAAATTCAGAAGCTGAAGACTACAATTTAAACCCCTGGAGATATCTCCACAACAGACCCTGCCGGGAAGATGAAGGGATAGCCCTAAACTATATCAGCATATTGTTTGTTAATTGTCTGCCATGTGTGGCAAAATCTTTTTATTTTAATCCCATAGCAGATGCTGGTGAATATTCAGTATAAAGTAGAGAAGAGTTCATGTTAGCATTCCTAGAGCTGTGATAATAGCCCACAGAATCGTGGTTGTAAATGGCCTCTTGGGAAAATCTGTGTGTAAAAGAAGGACTCCAGATTGAGAAAATAAATCATGATCAAATAGTATATCATTTACACCATTTGCTAACTAAGAGAGAACATTAGGTCATTAGTCCATGTAAATATAAGAACAAATGAACAAAAATGATATCATGGGGCATTCGAGCATTCAGCTTAATTTTGTATTTAATGTGATCAATAATAGGCGAAAATCCATCTTGACTTTTGCCTCGGAGTCCTTTTACCTAGTATGGTGGTATGAAGGAAAGAGGCAGTATTCCATTACCAATAGTGATTTGTGTGCTGTGTCAGCTATGCTAGACAAGCTACGAAGCTAAGCCCCTACCTCTGCCCCAGCAAGCTGAGCAGATGCCATTCTCACAGCCAGCAGAAATAACTACTGCCCCAGCAGGCAGCAAAAGCAGCGCTGTGGCACCTGCTGCCTTGGCCAGCTGGGGCGATGCTCGGCTATCATTCAAGGCAGTGGCAATGGGGCCACATAAACCAAACACATGCTCTGGCTTACTCAGCTGTTGCCCTATCTAGCCACAGCCACATGCCCAAAAGACAGCTTTTCACTCCCAGTTGTGGCTCTCAGGAAGCATCCTTTGAATATCTTCCTCCTGAGAAGGAGAAAGGAATAGCAAGGTGGTCTGGCCATGTGGCAGAGAGCACCTCCCAGGACTTCAGTGCGACGTCATCAATTTTTGCCACCTGAGCACTTTGTTCTTATGTAATACCATGAAGTAATGAAATAAAGACCCTGATGGGCTTTTCAGGCCCTGACATAACATATAAACCTACTCAGGTTATTGTCTCTTACCCAGTTCAATGTCTTTCATAATTTCTTACGGAAACAGGGGGGTAAGACTACAGTGTCCTACATCATGTCCTCACTTTCTCAGGATCAGAGGGATGTTTAGTACAACCTTCTGCAGGATTAGAGCTTCTGTCCTGCATCCTACATAAAGAGTCTTAGTAACTCTAAAAACCTATCAAGTGAATACAGCTAAATTCTTTCTGTTCTTGCTGTTGTGTGGAAATAACACCAGCTGAGCCTGAAGTCCAGCCAGCTTACCTGATGTGTCAGTTGGGACATTGGGATTTGTGTCTCTCTGTCAAGAAGCTGAGTGTTTGGGAATCCAAGCATCCTGGTTCAAACCCTGTGAAGCTCATTGCTTTTTGTCCTAGGAGGGCTGAAAACTATAACTGACTAAATTTTCAGAACAAAGTATTTTGATTATGTAAATGTTAGGCATGTCTGGATTTTTCTCTCCATGTAAAGTTACCAGGGGAGTTTCTATATCCAAATTTAGGGGAATGAGTGTTCCTTTTTGCCTGGAATTTTCTACTGAATATGATGCTTGATTTTTGATCAGGCCCTGCAAAACCTTGTTCCAAGGCATGAACAGAAGAATACCAAGCTGTTGAGATGGTTGTTGCACTCTGAAAGATGGCTTTGAGGATAAAAACTATAATTTTTCCAGTCCCTAAAGTTTAAATTAGTCTGTATGATACAGCTGACTGAATTTGTGATACATTTTCCGCCATGCGACAGCTAATATTCAAGACTGCAAAACTCAGTGCAGACATTTGGACATGTGCTAAATATACATACTCAAAATAGGGTAAAGTTGCTCTGGTTTCTCTTCTTGGCACCTTCTGCCTCACTTAAGCCTACTTGTAATCTGAATTATTTCTGCAGGGACCTACCTTGCTTCATAGATGAAGTCACTGTGCTACCTTTGACCGTGGAGTAATTTGTACGTGGTGATATTCACATGGCACTTGTGCTATTTTTGCAGCTAAATTCACGTTGTATTTTTGCTCTCTATCTATAGCTCGATTTTCCTTTCATATTCAGTTTCTGCCCACGTATTTATCCATATTTAATTCTACGTTTCAGTTCTTTTTTATAAATACATGGTGAACATACCAGATTAAAAAGCAAAAATTTACCATTACTTGATATAAATACAGTCCTGTGGCACACATTCATTCTAAATTTAGGAAATACTGTGGTAAAAGCAATGCCACAGAAGAGTATTTGTTTACCTTTCAGAGGCGCCCTGGTTATTTAAGTAAAATTAAGTTAGATTCTTTTTTATAACATTTTGTCCATCACTGGAAAGTAGTATTGGCTCTAGCAAAATTAACAACAAAACCCACACATTTTCCACAATGCTTTTGGAAGAAGTTTTCACCCACATTAAGAAATGTGACACATTCTTTGATGGTGTTTCAGCTTGCATGGATTGTTTTCACAGCTATGAAAAGGGAAATTGTTAGAAATATGGGTAATATGTCTAGGCTAAAATGAAAATAATTTGATGCATGATCAATTTGTTACTAATATTTATTCTTGTGGAAAAATATCTTTTGTACTTTTAATTCAATATACACTTTGTGAACACTCTTTGCTTGTCAAAACTTTCAAAGGGTGTCATTAACTGGTGAAACAAAGTGGGTTGAATTATTTGCTTAGCAACATTTGGCTAGCAAATAATTTCCATACCAGCCATGCTCTCTGGAAACAATCTTCCTCTAGTATTTGCCAAAATAATTTCAGTAGATAATTTTGGAAATTTTTTCAAATTTGTTTTCCATAGTGCTAAAGTCCTTTCAAGTCTTATATGACTGATCACTTCAGATGCATAAAATTGTTTCTGATTTATAATTTTAACTGCATTTTTCTCTTACTATCTGTTTATTGAAGGAGTTTGAAAGTAATATGTATTCCAATCTATTTCTTTAATGAGTTTTTAGTTGAATAATATATTGGTATAAAATATGAGAATAATTATTTGCAGCATTCTAGCCCAGCAACGAAGAGACAGAAAAGAACCACACACCATTGGCTCAGCTGGAAAGAAATTACATTAATCCAATTAATTCAGAACAGAAATATATTGCCAATAATTTTTTCTTGAGTTTATAAGCACAACCTCATTTTCAATGAACATGGTGAGGTGAACAAGATTCTCATTTCTATGATTTCTCTTAGAACTTGAAAACTTTGATTATATCAGGGACTGAGAGAAAGAAATAACAGAAAATAACTGATCTTTCAATTTTGAATGCATAAAAATATCAGCTGTTTTTTCTATTTTTACTCATTTTTATTTGCTTTAAAAGACCAATAAAATAGCGTAAAAATATTGAAATTTTCCCAACTAAATTTGAAATACAAAATATTACATTTTTAAGTCAGCAATATTTTCTTTGTTTCCAGCAAACTCTGTAACAGAACTTGTTAAAATTTTCCTTTATTACATGGGTGACACAAGTATAATGTGTTTCTTCTTAAAGCAATCTGCAGAAGACAATTTAATACCCAAAATACACATGCCTTGCCTAGGAGATACCCCTGCCTGAATTCCTTCTCTACCTGGCATAGAGCCTGGTCTGAAGACCTAGGAGACCAGGAGGCCTAATCAGGTATTGGACTTGTAAACATTTCACTGCCTCTCTACTTGCAATACTCTGTTGTTTCAAGTCAAGTATTTATTACATTATAGAAGAACATAGGAATAAATTTGATGGGTAAGAGCAGAAATCCAGGCAGTTTTGTGACAGTGACCAGCAAGGGACACACCAGAGAATGGCAGAAGTAAAAAAAAACCTTTCCTTGATACCCTCTCCTAGTTCCCAACCTGCGAGATACCTGGAACCATAAGTGTATCAGGCTCATGTCATTTAATAGCCCTCAGCAGAGTTTTATTCTTTGACATTGTCAATTCAATCTTTTTGATCTCACTTATACTTTTTGCCTGTGATTTTTACTTAGTAACAAGAACTTCCTTTGATTTTCTTTATGCGTGCTATCTTATCATTTCATTTGGTGTCTTCCACATCCTGAGCTATGTGAAACATCGAATAATTGTTTCCCGTTCATCTTCTCTCTGGCATCCAGGATGTTATATTCTTCTTTTGTGTCTATTGTCTGTTCAGTTGAGTCATTTCCAGACTGATCTGTTCTGCTCTATTTAATTTCTTTTTATCTCCTTGTCATCCCTTTCATCCTTCTCTGTACTGTTTTTACAGTATCCTGTTTGATATGGTGCTGCCACAACTCCAAGAAGCATTAAATACTTTTTTTGCTTAGTTGACTACTCTGCCTTCGTAACGTTAAGTCTTAGTACCCTGCTTTCTTTTTGACCACTGAGGAATACTGACTGATAAAGTCAGAAAACTGTAGTGACTACGAGGTCCCTTTCCTGAGTGAAAGCATCTGATTTATAGTCCATTGTCTTGTCTCTGACTGATAGCTTACATCAGTTTACCATTAGTGCAGCATTTTGCATTGAACTGACGCTGAATTTAATCTGCCGTTTAATCCCCTGCTCATTCAGTAGTTTCCATCAATTCTCTTGGCTCTCACTGCTGCACACTGACCCTCTGGGCATTGATGAGGTAAGAGTTCACAGAACTTGCTGTACAGGTAGACCAGAAGTCTTTCCAAAAACTGTGCCTTGACAGGAGCTAATGACATCTTTGCCTGTAGCTCCCAGCTGCCATGACCACTTTGACTTTGACTTGATCCAAAGAACTGATCTCTCGCAATATTAACCACAATGGTAAGTGTAGTTTTGGTTTTTGCATTTATTCAAGGATAAATACAATCAAAATATTATTAAATAATATCAAAATTTTCTGATGGAAACATGGCTTTTAGATTAGGGGACTGAGATGGAAATGAGAATGGAGGAATGGGCTGGTGGGTGAATTCAGTCATATTGAAGGCCAGGACAGCTCACATGGGAGAAAATTCTTGCAATTACCCCAGGCAGGGAAATGTTTAACTTGGTGTTTGTATGGCTTAGATACTAAAGTCAGTGACAAGACAGAAAGGCATAGGAAAGCAGGCACTAACTCTGGTGGTCATGATGCTATTAGTCAAACAGTGATATTGTTAAATTATGTAGTGTTTGCCTAATACGTTGGAATGTGGAAGTTATATGTGAAGGTTGCATACATTGTTTTAATAGTCATGAGTTTTTGACTATTCTAATTGCAAGAAAAATTTGATGATGATGAGAGAGGGGTGTTGGTTTATAAATACTTAAACCTAGGAGTTTAATAATCTAGAAATATTTGTTTCCCACCTCTTTTTACAGAGCAAAAATTGAAACCAACAGCAGAAGTGCCTTCACCTTATCTGAGCTGGCTGTGAAAGGATTTATAACATATTGTTGTCAGAGCATTGTGACCAGCATTGAAATAAGTGTGCCTGCTTGAGCCTCATGTGTGTGTGTCTGTAATCTTGATGCTAAGATTGAACAGCTGCTGTGTACCTGTCAGTAGTGTGTGTTTGCCAGGGTATTTGAATCTTTCTTCTCCTGCACTTTCCTCTTCTGGAATGAAGCCAACTAAGTCCTGTAGAAAGAAATGGGAAGAAATTAAAATATGTAAATCAGCATCTTGTAAGGGGGCTTATTATGTGAGTAAGCTACTGACATCCTTCTCTAGCACTGTTCTCTCTCTGCATTGCTAAAAAATGGGCACTGAGCAGTGGAAGCTTGTATTCTTGCAGTAGGAGCTCCACATTGCCCTGATTAAGCTTGTGGTGACAACCAATGGCTCAGAATTCAGAAAGCAGCCTAAAGACCTTGAGAAACAGATCCCAAGTCCTGTAAAAATATTTTATATGCTTGTAGGGAACAAGTAAGATTCTTATAATTGCAGATTCACTGGATCAAGGAAAGAGGAAAACGCAAACAACTTCACTGCAGATGACAAGGTAACTTAAAACAACAGTTCTTAAGTTTATTGTCTACCCATTATGAAGGAACAGCTACCACAAGTCTGAAAAGAGGAAAATAGTATGTATTCCATGCTGTAAAGTGCATGTTTCCTCTGTGTAAAATTTTTGGAACTAAAGAAAAAGGTATTATTGTTTCTATCTTTGGAAGAGACAACTTCAAGCAAAAAAATCTATACACAATGGAGAAGTACTAGTACAGAAGACCTGGAAGTAGCTAACAGGAGCAGTTCAGAACTCCAAAATGAGTTAAACAATACTTTATAATAAGAAATAAACAACTCACATGGAAGCATATACCACAGGAATGTACCTTGCAATTCTCTGCAGTTAGAGCATGTGGGTGGGAGGTCAGACACTGTCATTCAAACGCCTCTGAGGGAGATCTGCAGTTCTGTTTTCTTCACCCAGCTGAGGGCTGTAACCACTACAGGCTGCATGATATTCTGAGGCTGCTTTCTTGTTGGAGCCTTAATACAAAATGCTAAACAGCATGATGATGCTTGGCATCATGATGTGAATTCTAACCTCTTCAAGTAAAAGGGAAATGAAATGTTTAAAGTGCTTACAGCTGGGGCACAGTTCAATGAACAAAGTCTCCCCCTCCCTTCTTTTTTGGTACTCGTATATTAATTTATATTCTTCATTTTCACTAAATTATTCAATAAATTTTAATTTGTAGACAACTATGAGATAAAATGAAATATTTTAACATATTGACTTTTTCTAAAAAATGTTTTCTTTGGCTTTAGTTATCAGGATAGTAAGAAGAGTGAGCCACAAAATCAGCAGTGTAAATCAGGTAACCACATAACATTATCTACTGGAATGTAAATATGAACAGCAACTGCAAGACTAGAGGGGATTCTGCTGTCATCCACTACAGATGACAGTACACACTGATACCAAAGACTAAGAATCTTACTATCACTAAGAACTGCAAGGTTAAAAGATGACTGTGGGAATTTAGGAAGAGTTATGAGAAAGAAATAGAGAAACTAATGATTTGCATGAGTATAAAGATAGGAAAAAACAGACAATCATGAGCATCAATTGTGATGTCAGTTCAGGACCACAGAACCACAGTCCACGGTAATAGTATGCGAGGCAAACAGTGTGGGCTGTATCTGATCACAATGATAGTTAATCACACTGGAAAATGATCAGAAGCAGCCATGAGAGCCTGGGACTAACCATTAAAAAAATGCTAATGCAGTCATGAGTCTAACTCAGCATGTGGTGAACAAATTGGAAAAGAGCGTAAGATGAAGAAGCTTTGTAACGACTGGTATTATTCCTACACATCTGAGAAATGAAAAGAAGAAAAAAATGGTCTGACAGATGAAAGGAATTTTAATGTAATTGTCATTTTCTGAAACCTAACTGGACAATTCACATACCTGGAGAGTTAAAAGTCCATAACTTGGTCATAACTTGTTCAGGAAGTTTAGCATGCATAAAAGGAGGTGCTGAACTGGCCTTTTATTGTGAGACTGCTGTCACATATTTCACGTGTTCCTGTGGCTTCATGTATTAACCAACGTCACTCAAGATGGTGCTTGGTGGAGGACACGGAATCAAGTCAGAGAAAAGGATCATTTATTCCTTCAGCACCTGCCTGCACTACCTAGAAATATCTGTCTGGGGGATGTCAGCTTGAGCTGGTGTTTTCCTAATGTAACAAGATAGATAATACATCTAAAGTAACTCTACTCTGGATTTCATTACATAGATATCACAGACTCGTTTGCTAGATATCTGCGGTTGCTTGAAGGACCAGTAATCTTGAAATCATTACACTGAGGCAAAAAGAGAAAATTACCTTATAGAAACTAAGAATAAGATACAAGAAGGCATGAAATGTCATTTCGGTATATGCAAAAGATACTTTTCCATTGAGAAGACATAGTCTCAAAACCACAGGTTCCCAGCCTATCAGCTGGGAAGTATTGTTAAACAAAAGTCTGGAAAGTTGGCACAGCTATGCAGACAGCTGCCTCTGTCAGGCTGATGGGGAATACCTGAAGGCAGGAGGAATGCCTGAACCCTAATCTTTCCCCTAAATTCCCACAACTGTTTCTTTGTTATTTATTAGGCAGCTCTGTCCATTCCAAAATTAACATAATGTCTAAAGATAAACCGTGAAGAGGAGCTCAGAGACTTTCTCTAGAGTCTTTAACAAATATGACAGTGACACTAGCCTATCAAGAACATGACTTGGTCTAGGCAAGTCTCCTCTAGGTTAATGGGTTAATGGGCTCAGAAAACTATTTTACAGGATGTTGCCACAACTCCTCAGTGCAGGAGAATGGACTCTCATCCACATTGGCACACTCAAATGAAGGCCAGAGTTGGACATGAGTAAACTGTTTGTGCTTTTAATTCGTGGCATATTGATTAGAGGCCTGTTAGATAAGGTTTAAAAAGTATTCCTATAAACTGATCCCTGGTTTATACTCTGCTGTTGTTAGTTTTATGGTTTTTTGGTTTGGGTTTTTTTTTGTTTGTTTCTTTGGTTTTTGTTGGTTTTGTTTTTTGTTTGTTTGGGGGTTTGTTTTGTATTGTTTTGGGGTTTTTTGTTATTTGTTGTTGTTGGGAGTTTCTTTTTTGTTGTTATTGTTGTTTGTTTTTTAAATTTTCACTTTAAATTAAGTAGTTGTAGGATTGCAAGTTTGAGCTCTGTCCACCAGAACCCAGGCTTCCTCTGCTTTCTAAGGAGCTGAATGTTGCAGGTGAGTATTTAAGAACACTACATGGAGGTGGGACCAGCACAGAGCTCCTTCCCTGTCTGCCTATCTCTTACAAAATCAGACCTAGAAATTAATTTCAGTAAAATTGTCACATACCAGTACCATGTCTGGCATGCTATTGAAAACTGGTATAGAATTCTGGTTTTAAGAATTATAGGAAAACTTATGTGGAAGAATGATTAGGATATATTTTACTGGCTGTAAACCAGACTCCTTAATTTATGCTAAAAGGAAAGTTGTAGAGTGACGTGATGCCAATGCAAAAATACTATTCTGGGAAATGGGGGAGAAAACACCTAAATGCTCAAGCTTTTATTAGTTCAGGAGAAAATAGTGTAAAAAAAGCCATGGGTGAGTCTGAAACCATGCAAGTTCAGACACAGTGGCAGTGCTTCCAAAAATTGCTTTCTTAATGACGGGGCAAAGCATGAAGTCAGAAGCCTGGACACTTACTAGAAGGTATGCTGTAGCCAAAGCTGGGTTGAGTGCAGCATCACACAATGCACATCTGGCTATGCTCTGAGCAGAACCAAGAGCTTCAGCATAGGTATTTAGCAGTGAAGATGTTTTGTTTGTGAACATCTTTACAGGGAAGACAACTGAAATATTTTCTGGGCATTCGTGGTAGCACAGCTATTGCACCCACAGAAATCTTTGAGCATCAAGATTACAAGTAGGCTTTGTGGTGCTGCATTCTCTGATTTCGTGCAAATTGTCCCAGTGTTGTGTTTGGGGTGCCACAGTGATATTTGAAAACTTTCTGGATAAAACTATGTAGCATCAGAATAGTGGTTTACTTTTATAAATTATTTGGGAGGGCCCAGATCACGGAAACACAAATAGCAGAGAGCGCAATTCAATTTTGGTTTTTGCCGTCACTTATTTGTTGTTACTGACATCTTGAGCTAATTCCACTGCTCTGAAGCAGCACATCATGCTACAAAAACACCTAGATCCAAATCCAGTGTGGAACTTGGCTCTTTGTGCTCTAAGAACCCAGGTAGCTGGTAAATCTCTTGCGGTGGGATGCGGGCCTTAACACTCCACATCATCCCTGCCTGGTAATTTGTGCACTGGCATGTAGCAGCAGTTAAATGAAAAAGCCTTTAAGCAATCCTCTAGAGTTGAAGGTGAAGCGCCTGTTGCACAGGAGGCAAAGCTGAGAAATGAAAAATAAAAATGTCACTGCAGAACAAGTAGATGAAATCCACAATTATTTCTATTTTAAGAAGTGTTACAGGAAAATCCTGCTGAGGGAATAAGCAGAATGACATTTCATAAGAAGCTGGGCATATGTTCCTTATTTTTGGGAAGAAAAGCTATCTTTATTTGATATTAAATATCATTTTTTTAAAAGACTGTACATTGATACACTAAATATTATTTGCACACTTCTGAAAACCCCCTATTGCTGCCATGCATAGATTAATTTGTCTCTTCTGGTGTGTTGGCGTGTTTGGGGACAAGCATGGAAACCATGTCCAGGAAGACTTATCGGGACAGAAGAGCAGAGTAGACAAAGGGAGAAATAGCCTTAGTCACTTGTGGGAAAAAACAAGACATGTAATGTATGGAAAAAACAAGACTTTTCCAATGTGCTATGCACGTTAGAAAATGCATGTGGAAATTTTAAGTCAAATGGCATGAAGCTAAAGAGTGGTGACCTTTTCCATGCAAAATATGTCATGAATTCTAGGTGTTGGAATTTTAATTGACTCTTTACCAGAATGAAACCATAAAAGAAAATCAGCTGGTTCAAGGGTAGGTCATTTGTCTGAGGTATGAGAAACCTATTTTTGACCCTGTCTTACACGGTGATTCTTTTTCTCAGAAATTAGCTCATTAGCTTTACAGTTTGAATTAATTAGTGTTTCCAGACAGACAAATATTTTCTCAAACATTTTTTGATCGGTCATGACTATGCTAAGAAAGATAAGCAGTCTGTGCTGTATGAAGGGAATTTCCAGGCAAAGACGCATTTCTGAATTATGTTCATGTCATCGTCATCCTTGGTAGCTAAAACAGTCAATAAAAGGTGAGGCAATTCTGTTTTGGGCTTCTCTGAGTGCTCAGGGCCAGGGTGGCACAAAGCTACATCTGCTTCTGCTTTGGTCCTTCCCTTACCCTTTGGTCCCTTCCCTAGATCTGGTGTTCTGCATTTATGAATATTCTTTCCCTTCCTGTGTTGAGAGACCTTGTAGTCCTGGCCCATATAAACCTGAAAAATCATGCATCCTTTCTTAAAAGCAAAAGTATGACCGCAGGCATTAGGAAATACAGAAGGCATTTACTGTGATTTTCAGAGCACCCATTAGTGAGAAAAAAAGACAATTTTTAAAATTACGCCCGTAATGAATTAGCAAATAACAATTTTCTCTATCCTAAATAATTGTGCATAGAACAGAGAACTTACAGGATCTTTACACTTGTTTGCACAAAAAAAATGGGCCAACAAATGGGTTTTGGACAGTAAAATTTTGCTGATACCTGGAACTTCCCCAACAGACTATCACATCATTCTAAGAGTAACAAGTGGAAAGTCATGTGTGAGGTTGCCAAATGTCTCAGAAACCAAACTGTATATTAACATCTACTGATTTCTCCTTATCTACTATGTCAGTAATGTCTTCAAACATGAGATCCCTTGCCTGATTTTATGCTTCCCATCTTTAACCAAGCTGTCTCTTCCCAGCTGCTGCCCATCTTTAAGACAGTTTCTAGAGATGAACTCTGTTAAAATACACAGTCTAAGGTAGTGAATGAGGCTGGCTCTAAATTTGCATTTGTGGCTACTTTGCCCAAGGCAACCCTTACGAATGCCAAGACTGGAAAATAGAAGAATTTTACTACTACCATACCAAACTGATGGCTTTCCAACTGAAACCTTTAGTGTTAAATGTTACCTGCTACTTTCAAGCCCTTTTGAAATTGAATCCTCTGATAAAAAGATTAATTTAAAAGTGCACGAATTTCTGTCTTAATTTTCTTAAAGGCATATGGAGATAAGAAATATGGATGATGCTTTCCCAAAACCAGTTGGGTCAAACAAGTTTTCAGATGGATTATTCACATGTAGTCGTGAAAAACTAGTATCTACTAGGCATTATACCTGTTCAATATACCTGTGTTTATACCTGTGTTTTAAAAAATTAAATTCAACAAAAATTTTTGCTACTAGCATAAAAATAACCAAATGTGCAACCTAGTTGTTTCTAGTGAAAGTAGAACATCCAGAAGAATATTAATCAGAACATTATTTTTAGCATACTCATCACTTCCACATTTATAATTAGTCAGATTAGTTTAAAATTAATAACTATTTATTTATTAATGTTAATTTGAATAATTAATAAATATAATTTTGGATGATTTGGGTATAAAAGGATATATTTGGATTTACTGAACAGAAAAGGATATAGTAAAACAATTAAAGATTCCAGGTGTTTTCATCATTGTTGGTGCCTGTAGGTGCTGTAGGAAGCTTTTCTCATTTACAGATGAAGTCATGTCAGTGATAATAAAAACCATTCATGAAAAAATGCTCTCTTGAAACACTCAAAGCAATTTGTAGGATTAGTTCTATACAAAAGAGTGCAGGAAACTGCACACTTTCAGTCCCTGTATTCATTATGGCTGAAACTGAATTAGCTAGGATTATATTTAAACAATATTAACTGTAGCCAACAATTTAAAATAATGAAGAGCTAGTGCATAAAACTGGTTTATAAAATAATGTGGACTGTGGTGGGGTTTAGTGCAATGGTTATTCTGTTGCACTTTGCTAACCAGACCATTTTTCTGAGATATTAAAAGTAGCAGCAACTGAGAATAACAGCAAGAGTGCAGGATTAAGTAAAGAAAACCATATTTCCAAGGGTTTGAAAGACAAGCTTAGGTGCATGTCCCTAGCTAAAATTCCATAAATCCCATTTGCCTCAGGTCTGTGTAGAAAAGCAAGGACCAGTTGTGTTTTAGATGCCTCAATACACCTACACTTTAAAGTTGACATTTCTCAGGCAAAAAGGAAAGACTGGTGGGTTGATTACTAAGGTATGCGTACACCACTGGGTAAAAAGTATTTTAAAAGAAGGTCCACCTCAGCAATGCACTGTTTTCAGGTCGTTGGGGGTTTTTGGTAGTTTGTGCCTGGAGTGTGAACTTAAACACTGAGCCAGTGCTGCCACCTTGAGGATTTTCTTGAAGAATGTCCCTCAGCTGAAGTGAAAATTAATTGCACATATTAGTGGCACAATTTGTGTTCTCGCTTGTATATGCATAAGACATACTAAGTAACAATAGCATATTGAAAATATTTATTTCATAGAAAATTCCCAGAAAAGATAATAATGGTGTGTCAAACATCTATGAACTTAAGCTTAAAAAATTTAGAGATGAGCTCTGTTATATACAGATTTAAAAATTACTTTACTTATTATCCATCACTCAAGGTGGAAACGCTTTTCTTGGCAATGCTAGGTACCACTGGCACATAGAAACAACAAATCTGTATGTGAAATACAGATGGACTTGTGAGTTCAAAGGAAACCTGGCGTGGTTACAAGAATAAACTCATTTACATGACCTGGGATTTAAGTAAATTCACTCTAATTATGAAATGTCTGTGGTTTAGGATATTCTGTATAAGAAATTTTTTGTTTGTGCCCAGCTGAGATAGGAACTATATCCCGCAGGGGGATTCCCAGGACTGTAGCCCTGCATCAGAAAACAACATTAGTCACTGCTGCAGACCCACATTTGTGTGAGATTTATCCAGGTACATTAAACTGCAGGGTTTAGGGTGTTTTTTTCCAGAACTTTGTCACTACAATGCTGATTTTCACTGCATCAAATTTTTTTCACTTTGTCCATCAGTAAAAATGCATAGGTTGATGTTAGGTACCTACGGAAAGAGAAATTTTGGAATGGAATCCATAACACAAAGTACTGATGAAGGAAAGAAATACTTGCCATCATAAAAAGAAAGGAAAGCATGAGGAATACTGTCCTTCTTGAGAGCTGAGTCTACTCTGGGGGACTTAAATTCACAGTCTGGAACTTCTTGTGTTTAGTGTCTGCATCTGCCATTTAGAGAACAGAAGATAGATCTGGTCTTTTTGGATAAAGAAGGAGATGGTGCTGACACTACCCTGTTCATATTGTTGCCCAGTGTCAACCACAGTCACTCAGGAAACAGACAATAAGACCTTTAGTCCCTCCTCACCTTGATTTGGAACAATGCAGTGTTTCCTAATTCCCAGCCGTCTTGCACCTTGCTACTGGGACTTTTCCCGGAGTGAATGATAGAGAATGGTTCCTCTTGCATCTCTTTTTTTCTGAAACTGTGAAATAAGAAAACTTACCTGTTAGCTTCAACAGCAGAGATGAAGAGTGGCCCTTCCCTCCCTATGTTTAATTGCATTACTGAAAGACAAAAATTTGAACTTGGATAGAGAAATGAGATGTTTTACTTCAGAAGGAACGCTCTTTTGTTAGGGCACCTATTGCAGTGATGAGAGAAATTGACTAGTTGCCATGTTTTACAATAATTTCAATGCTTAGGCCTGGTATGGTTTATAGAGCAATGCTAAAGCCAGATTGAGAAAAAGGTGAAGAGGGAAGGAGGTGAAGGGAAGCTTTATGCCTGGAGATAGCTGTCTCAGCTGCCAGTAGGAGGGAGCTGCTCTGGCCTCAAGGGCAGTAGATTGGGACACTTGCAGAAGAAAATTTCAAGAGATGTGAAAATTTCAGTGATGGAAAGTTAGCATCTACAGTCCCCCTGAAGCTGAAGAGATTTGGTGGAGCTGGAGCATCAGTCTTCAACTTCAGTGTTCGAATTCTCACCAAGTCCCACTTTCATGTCTAAACTCCTTAATAAGCTCAACTATGTATACTGATTTCATATTTCTTGTTCTCAAGGATAGTGAAGTTCATCACCCTAGACAGACATTTCATTAATAGTCACTATAGTTAGCTTAAATTTATTTTTAACTTGGCTCAAAAATGAATTCATCATTAACCTACAGACACAGATCTACAGGATGTTTATCAGGAATGGAATGATAAGGTTGATAAGGGAGTGAGCAGATAAATGCTTCTCTTCCAGATTATGAGTACTGTGAGGTATTCTGAATGATTTACTGATCGTTAAAGGTATTTAATACCTGGTTATACTGCATATAGAGGGCTTTGGGTCTGAAAATGAGACTAGAGCTCTAAAGAGACCTGGCACCAAACCCCTATCTTTGTCTGAGGAGATCAGTGTCACAGAAAAAGATTTTGTGGAGGGAAATGATAATACTTCTTAAACTCCAGTTGAACTTCGTTTCTCCATGCATCCCAAGGCATAAATATGTTCCAAGCAAATTTTAAAAGCTTTCAATTGCAATCAGCAGATGAAGTTACATCTGCTTTGCATCCATCCATTTTACATCACAGCAGAATTTGGCACTACTACTCTACCAAGTTCTTAAGGGAAAACATTTCATTACTGGCATGCTTTTATTTATTTGTTTTTGCTTGAGATAACACAATGATGAAACAACTGGATTTTATTCACTTACTTAAATGCATTTCTTGGGCCACTCATTAAACAATAACATTAAAATAGCAGGGAGAACCATCTGGCTTTTTGAAGTTTTTTTCCAATATGTTACCAAACCACACGGCGTATTTTACCAGGAAATAATGTCTTCCTGGACAGTCTGGATTCTTTTCCACATGTATGGAGGGAAATTGTTTATATTTGTATCCATTTCTCACTTCAAAATAACTGGCTATGATGTGTTGAGGAATGCAGAATTATATTACAGCATTTTATATCGATGTATCTACGGGGAAAACAATTAGTCTAGTTTTGTGTGCACAGATATATTCCATACATATTTTTAAAGCTGACTCTGCTTTAAGGTGATTCCTTGCCTGTATATTATGTGGTCACTTGACCAGAGCTGAAGGATGGGAAGAACTCCTGGATGGAATGAGTAACTAAAAATCTCTCATGAAGCCACACAAAACTTGCTCAATCAAAGATCTCTCTGTCTGAAACTTCTCAAACCTGGAAAAATTTGATTTTAGTAGCTCTACATAAAGAACTGCAAGATAGTTTCTTATTTCTTGTTCTTAAATGTAGAGACAAAAACTTTTAATTCAGTGCTTTGAACATTCAGGCAATTATATATATATATATATACATGTAATATTTTAAGTGATTTGAAGGGGCTATCACATAACAGAAAGTAGAGTCTTCTACTGAAAACTGACTGAATTTAAGACTGACAGTTCTCATATAATCTTCTTCTGCCAGAGGACATGAGGGGAGGAAGGGAAGGATCCAATAAAATCTGATGTATTGATCCAAAAGGGGCTTAGTAGGAACATGCCTCAAATCTATAACAAAATGGGAGATGTTAATAAAATCTCGTGGTTCAAAACCCAAGCTCATCATCATACCACTTTGATTTAGTTAAAATAGGAATACATAAATATACTCACCACCAACATTCTCACCACACTTTCACTTTTCTGACAATTCATTCACCTCAGTGATTCCATGTGAGAGTGCTTTGGAAACATGGAAGTCACTACAGATTCATTGAATCAATCGGAAAATGGTATTAGAAATTAATTTATCAACGTTTTGCTATCAGACTGGAAGGATGTTTTAGAGGTATATTGGCCAACATTTTGGATGATAAAATAAAATCAAGCTCATTACAGTTTCATACAGGATGAGTTAAACAAAAAGATAGGATTTAAACTCAAATATAGCAAACTGAGGAAATTACTTGGAAAAATAGATTCAACTCGAATGCAAACTTTTTCACATATGCAGGAATAATCAACTCCATAAACTAACTGAGGAATGACTGCCTGTGCAGCAGCTCTGCTGAAAAGCACCTTGTGGTCATAGCAGATAACCAGCCAAACCCAAGTCACCAAACTTGTGACAATGAGAAAAAGGTAAGTAGCATATTTATGTGTCGTTTGCAAGCTGCACGATTTCTGGTACTACTGCTTTGTCTTCTTTGGCTACCTCTATCTCAGTAAGGGTCCCGTCTGCACCTAATGTCCTGTCCACCCAAAGAGTCTTCTCTGTATATGTGGACCAGTTAATGGAAATGTTGAGGGACAAGAAAAGTCAGAGATATGAAAACTATAGCCTGTGAGAAACTGCTCCTGGTGAAGCCAGACTAGTTTAATTTAGAAAACAAAGACTCTGAGAAATTTACCGATTGTCTTGAGATACGTAAGCTAGATACGTAGAAACATAAAATCTAGGTACAAAGAGGAGAGAGATCTACTGTTCCCTGTGCCTGTATCAAACACACGACCACTGAAGAAAGCCCTGAGGGACTTGAGGCACTCACTCCACTGGAGTTTCAAAGAACAATTTGAACAACTGTCTGTCAGGATGTATAGCTGTCTTTGCATTTGATACATGGCATCTTTCCCTAATCTATTTTCCTATTACATTATTTGAAAACGCAGCAACAATCTAAATTTTCTAGACTAGGAGAGTCCAAACTGTAACAGGGTACAGTGGTTACTACTGTCACAACCAAAAATTCCTCCAAGTGTTCATGGTCAGGAACTGCCACTAATGCCTCAGGAACAATTGCCAGCAGGTGACCAGAGCACAGCAGGCTCTTTTAGGCCATCTGCTGCCATGTTTCTCACTTCTTCTTTGCTTTCTTGATGAAGTAGACAGCAATCTTTTCTATCTGTTCCCAAGTTACTGTCTAAAGAGACAGTGACAAATGGTGAATTTCCCATTAGCTACTAGTGGCATTTCCATATCCAGGAATTCACACTGGGATATTTATGAATGAGCTTTCAAGTCAGAGAACACAGAGCATCTTGAGGTTACCTAAATTCCAATCATCACTTGAGACAACTGCAAAGTTGCCTATTTTTTTTTTCCTACCAGAAGAAAGCAGAGATCAGTTGGAAGATGTGATCTGTATTTTTGCCTGCCTCATATGTTTGGGTAATGTCATTTGACCCAGGGGGAAATACTATTCTTTTAGTAAGTGCTTGTAGCATTTCATCTTCTTCCTTATTTTGCCCTGTAAAATTGTGGGTATTTCAGCAATATAATATCTTGAGTCCTTGAGAAAAAAACATAATCCAACATCTGGGGGGGAAATAATTGGTTAAATATTGAAAAAGGAGGCAAATCTTAGAAAGTTCAAAATTATTACAAAACACAATGGTGGAGTTGTATGTTCTTTTCACAGAACATTTGAACTAAGAAATACTTTTAATTAAAAAGTTACATATACATATATATTTGTATTTGTTTTCCACACATACGTGCAAGCCTGTTTACGTATGAACTCTGCTGAAATATTTCTACATGATTCAGATATGCATATTATTTTTACATTAATATCTATCTACATTATTCATCTCATTGCAGTTCAACATTGGCTCTCTAATTTGAGATAAACACAATCCTATTTAGTCTTCTTTTATATCTATAAATGGTACAGATATAAGTGGGTTTCATGCTCATAAATTTTTTGTAAGCAAAGACTAAGGTAAATATGGATTTTTCTCCCCCTATATTTTGAGTTAATGATTTTTTAAAAAGAACATCTTTGTCCTAAATCAAAACCACACAGCCTGTCAATGGCTTTCGGTGATTTAGAAAACAACTGTGGATCATATGGCACTCAAAGGAAGAATGAGTTCACTGAAACTACTGCCAAACAGAATTTTGGAAGCAGAAATAGAACTGGGTAGGAAGTGGTTTTCCTGTCCCGCGAAGGTTTTCGAGATCTCGTTTCTCCCATTATGGCTCAGAATGAACCTAAGACCTACCAAAGATGAGAGGGAGAAAGATAAAGCCCATCAGGCTGAACAGGTAAGCTCACAGCATCTTTATTCAAGTGGCTGGTTGGGTGGGGCACTTTTCCAACAAGGACAAGGAACACCAAGGTTTGGCTCCTGTCCTGACCCAAGCTGATGTCCTGAACTGAGGATGTTCAGGTCATGTCAATTGCACATTGGATTGGCAGCATAATCAGTTACTAGAGTGCCAATTATTTTGTTGCACGTTTTTGCCCACCAAATTTTATTGGTAAACTGATCTTTTCGACAGAGAGGTTTTCAATTCTGGGAAATCGCTGCCCTTTTTCAGTTCTTGCAGACATAATTTTACTCCTATTGTCCACACCAGAGGATGCAAAATTTTCTGTCGGTGTTCTAGTGGCTGCCCATACATAGAGATAAGATCTTGGCCCCAAATCCTCAAAGGCATCTATGCACCTAACTCCCACTGAGAGACAAAGACCAGACCAAAAAAAGTGCAGTTTGGGCATTGCCACTGCAAGTTGCAGACATATGGAACCTGCAATAGAATCCAGATGGACTATTTCTCCCTCAGTGTCTGGAGCATAGGTGTACACTGGACTGACTTTGTGGCCCGTGCTGTCAGAAATCAATCATATGCTGGGGATGATGGAGAACCATCCTATCCTGAAGAATCACTTCAGAGCTTCTTGCAGCTCCACAAGGGTTGTCTATGCTGTACAGCAGTACTGGATGAAAACAGCTGGCCCAAGTTTGTCCGTGTTGCCATATCTGCACTCCTATTAATATTTCAAAAGAGTGACACCAACATATTTCTTTCTACTAAAGGCTAATTCTGTACTTGTACTGCAACCTAAGCATCCACAGTGCAGAGAGGAGCAAATAACTCTGATTTATCCGATAACTCTGCAAGCTTGAAAACAGAATAAGCACAACAACGAAACCCTCTGGCAATTAAGCTGCTATAACTGCACAATGAAGCTTCCAGCACCTCGATATTCAAATCCAAATGTTACTCTGGAGCTGCACTGAGAGAGATTAGCAGCACTTCCCCTGCATCAGAGCCTGCAACTTCAGCCATTCCCGTGCAGAGCTGAGGAAGGCAGCCCATCCATTAATAGCAAGCCTGACTGCAGTTGATAAACTCGATCCCTACTGCTTCTTTTCCGGTGACATCACTGTTTCATGTCTCTAGATTTCTGCTAACAAGTCATGCTCACGACATCGCTGCAGCAGAGGGCGCTGGCCCCGGGCAGTAGTTCAGAGCAATGCTGGTGCTGCAGGTAAAAGGAGACTTCCGGAGAAGTAAAGAGAAATGTGTTTGCTCTCCTTTTTTGTTTGATATCATTTCATTCCCAAATCCCTTGATGCCGAAAGATGACTGGATATTTTAAACAGCATCGTTGTCACAAAGCAAAAAGAGAACAAGTGGTCTGCTGCACAGCTGTGTTCAAACCCACCCACTGTACACAGAGTCTAGTTCAGCCTTACTTTCTTATGAGGGTAATAAGTGTGCACATAGAAAGAAATTTAGAGCCCTTCCAAGTTCCGGGCCAGGTGCTGGGCAGATGTACAGTGAGGGGGTGAAGGGATTGTAGGGAAGCACTGAGACGAGATCTTTCCTCCTAGACCACCGTGAAGCTGCAGAGCCCCTGCAGAGAAGTCTCATGGAGACCTGTGCCTTACCTGGGAGCCCAGAACAGAAAATGGGAGATGGGGACTTCTGCTCAGCAGAGGACTCAGCCTTTCCACACCCATCTCCACTCGGTACTCATTCCATTGCTCCTTTGTTCTCATGCACAGAACTCCCCACCACAAGCATATCTCCTCCTCTGAGTCAGGCTCTGACACTTTGCAGAATGACTCTCAAAAGCAAGCAAGGGGATAGATGTGTCTCCTGGTAACTGTTACTGACTTTCATTAGTGCTTCATTTTCAGACAATGGTATGAAAAGAGCTATCTCAAATCTGCATTTGGTTGTTGGCAATCAATAAGTAAACTTTCACAAGTGAGATTTAATATGAGTCATGTAAAAAATATTGAAGAATTAAGACTACACCTACTTTTACATGTTCATTTGCAGTGACTGATTGAACTTCTAAAGAGAGCAGAAGTTAATATGCTGTGATGAAGTGTCCATGTAGTTCATTTGGCCTCATGAAATGCATTGATATTAATACAATTTACTATTTTAGATGAATATATTTTTAATGCTATTTAAAATAAAAGTATGGAAATATGGAAAGGGTCAGAAAATATTTATTCTCAAGTCCCAATCTTTAAACTTTTAACTTCAACATTTTTTAAAATTTAATATTTTTTTTGTAGTTTAAAAGAACAACAATGACATCCAGTGGCTGTAAATTTTTCCAACATTTTTACTTCCATATTTGACCCCACATCCAGTATAGAAAATAGATTTGTGCCTCATAAAATTGTAAAATAAGATATGAACTTTAATACATGCTGAGTAGAGGTGCAAATCCTTAACATGTCACCTTGAGACATTTTACAATAGATATTGTTCTGGAATGTATGAATTCATAAGACAATTTTTTTGTAACATTGAAATAAGTACAATGAATTTGCTCTAGAACTCTGATTCCAATTCAAGTTGGAATAAAATTAGCATATGCTTTTAAAAACTACTTTATAAGGTCTTGTTAGTAGCAGCGCTTTCTTTCCTGCCTCCTATGCCCGTTTTGTGTATTTAGAAACCAGGAGTACCTGGTAGATTTTCTATAATGATATGGACCATACCAGCCCTAAAGATAGATACGTTAAGGATGAGGAATGTCACTTATCATTATTTCTCCCTTCCCTAAGAAAAATAAAATACTTATTTCCATAAATATTGGGGGGAAAAAAGTGAATTGAGGAAGTCAACAATCTTTTCCAAGCCTGCGAACCAGGCTGCAAATGAGGGGAAGCCTCCCAGCCTGAAGGTGCATTTAATGCAATTTAATTTTCACTGCTGGTAAAGATTCAAAAAGAGTTAATTAAAATTATATAGGAGTCTATTTAAAAAAAATTTTTTTAGCAGATCCATTACCAGAAGACTCTAGGAGTCTTCTTTTTTTTCCTTTCACCCTCTTTTTTTTCTTCTATGGATGGTTTTTCTTCTCATTTCTCTTTGTACCTGCACTGCCCAGCTTGCAGAACCTATGACAGTAGGCTTCCACACCTCCAGCTCAGGAGTCACTGACCCAGTGCTCCTCATTACCACAGAGCTGCAGAAGCCCTGTGCCAGCTCCTGATGGCATTCTCCATCTCCACTCTGGCTCACACAGCACACACCACCTCAAATCCCTCTCCTGGTCTCAGGCAGCTTCAGGGCTCTCAAGCTCCTGTTCTGCAGTAGGTAAATCATTTTGCTTCGGGAGCTGGAAACAATCTAGCAACTTCCCCAGGGAGCCAGACAAACCTGGACTTGCCACAGGGAATGCATGGATTTCAGTTAAACATCAGCATTTAAGGCAAAGATGGATTTATGTGGAGGGAAAGGGATTCAGCAATCTCTCCTGTGGCCAGTTGGATTTAATGAGACAGCTCTTGCTGTGGAGATTTCATTCCCAATCTAGCAGCCCAGCAGGGATGAGTTGATAGGTGGGCTTCTATTTTTTGTTACAGTCATTCTTCTTTCCTTCAGTTTAGCTTCAAGTTGTGTGTCAACTTGTACATGTACATGTTGTACATGTCAGTACATTTGAGAACAGTAAAATCAGTATGAGAAAAAGACCTGTTCTTGTTCTCAAAAAAAAAAAAAAAAAGTTATGCAAGAACAGGGATGCTTCTCCCAAGACTAAGCCTGTACTTAGTGCTCTGTGAGATTTTATGTATAAAGAGTATATATTATTTTCACTTATCTGTCTGTATTTGGCAGAGCTGCAAACAGAATGGTTTTACACTTTGAGAGCTGCACCTGGATTGATATATCATCTGCACTAGAAATTAATTAAACTAATCTCCGTCTTTTCTTCTTGCTCGTGGTACCTGACAGCTTCTTTCACCCAGCATTACTTGGAATTATTTACTAGCTTTTATCAACAAATTTCATTCCATAACCTTCTAAACACCTTGAAAATATTCACAGTTAAAAACTAAAATAATGGCAGTTAATTTTAAGAGATGTATAACTCGTTCCCCTAAACGGATTGGCATGATAGTTTCTCAGGCAAGGAAATGCATTTGCAATCTTCTCACCTACAGAGATTGGAGGGTAGTTGGTGCTTCTCCTGGTGTAAAGTATGTTAGGAAGAAATCAAAGAGAAACTTAGCCCTTGATTTCTTCCTAACATGGTATTCATGGCTCATGGTAAAGTCTCCTCCCAACTGTATTTTGGCTGTAAGTCTCCAAACAGGCACAGACCTGCCAAGAATTGTATATGGCTTGATGGCATTGAAAGTATCATTACTGAGGAAAGCTACAGAGTGAAGGGAGGAAAAGGCTTGTTGATTTGCAATGTGATCTTCCCCTCTCTAGTGTCCTGCCTTTGCTACACACATTGATCAGTTATGAAAAGCAAAGGCAAAATTAGAATAAAGGTTTCTAATTATCAAAGCATGTGTACCAAAACCTTCATTTTTGCAGTTTCACAGATATGATTATGTTTATGTATGTATAGTATAAAACATATACAAATAGGTTTATACTAAAGTTTAGAGGTATTAGAGGCATAACTGTAAAGTGATGCAAAGTCTCTGACACTGCATAGATCTTCCAGGAAAAGAAAATTCTTCCTTAGTTACACACATCACAATTCCATCATTGTTCTGCATTATCCTTTATTTGAGACCAAAATGAGGCCGAAAAGAAAAATCCCTGTGGATATCAACTGTCATCATTGAGTGAAATCAATTTACAGCTATCCTTTTTAGAGCCTCTGCCACGTCCACCACTCACACTGGAGCTCACCTCTTTTCTCCTCCATCTCTTCTGGTCCCTGATTTGTCCCTGCCCACTGGAAGAGGAGGGGCAGCACCCCTCCCAGGAGCCAGCCAGTGTTTGCTATGGAGGACACACTGAAGTCAAAATTTGTGGTTTTGATAAGGCATGAAGCACTCCAGCAACCCATTTCACAGGGGAATTATCTAAGTGGTTCCCCTCATCAGTGGGACCCATGGGCTAGTTTCCAGGTGCATCAAAAGAAGAATGACTGTTCTGTGAAAACAGAAGATTAGTTGACTTCCCTTGCTAAAATATGCGCTCTCTCTCCCTTTAGGAAGATAAAAAAAAATCCGTGAATACTCACAGACACACAGCAGCAACATTTCACTTTTTATTATTGTCATTAATATTACTTTTGTGCTTGCAGCCCAGGCAAGACTGAGAAAGAGGAATTTGCAACCACAGAGTAAGAGTCACATTCCTATTCTAACAAGTTTGCAATTTAGAGGCAGCAGATGGACCCAGACAGATGGCAGGGCAGAGGCACTATGAGACACGACTGATCTCAGAGCATCCTCCTGCCTAATGCTGCTGACCTGGTGTAAGCCTAATGGCCAGTTTTGGGATGGTATTTGAAAAACAGGGAAATCAACATCTGGAACTTACATGCCCTTGTAATAAAAATAAGAGATCATTTAGGAGCAGAAATATATATATATATATATAAATGTGCATATATTAATAACTTTTCTCAGATTATAGTGTCATATGATATACATCACTAGACAAAATTTCACAGAATCATGGAATAATTTGGGCTGGGAGGAACCATTAAAGTTTATCTAGTCCAACCCCTTTGCCATGAGCAGTGACACCTTCCACTAGACCAGGCTGCTCAGAGCCCTGTCCTGAATGGCCTTGAGTGTATTCAGGGATCCAGCAACTACTGCCTCTCTGGGAAATCCATTCTTGTGTTTCACTCTCCTCATTGTAAAAAAATTCTTACTTAAACCTAGTCTGAATCTACCTCTGTTAGTTGAAAACCATTACTCCTTGTGCTACTGCTACAGGCCTGCTAAAATGCTTACCCCCATCTTTCTTGTAGGCCCCTTTTAGCTGCTGGAAGGCTGCTATAATGTCATTCCAGAACCTTTTTTTCTCCAGGCTGAACAGCCTCAGCTCTCTCAGCCTTCACAGGAGAGGTGCTCCAACCCTCTGCCTGTGTTCACACCTCTCTCCTGGACTCACTCCAACAGGTCCATGTCTTTCCTGTGCTGAGGACCCCAGAGCTGGATGCAGCTCTCCAGGTGGGTTCTCAGGAGGTCAGAGAAGAGGAGCAGAATCATTTCCTTTGATCTGCTGGCCACCCCTCTTTGATAAAAGCCCAGGATACAATTGGCATTGTGAGCTACAAGTGCACATTACTGGCTCACACCCAGCTTTTCACCCACTAGTATATCCCAGTCCTTCTCAGCAGGGCTACTCTCAGTCTCTTCATCCAGATGGGAATTTGTGTGGATGCTGGGGGCTGCCCTGACCCAGGTGCAGACCTTGCACTTGCAAAATTTAGGATTCCTAAGATAGTTCCTGCGTAAGCATGCCTTTTGGCTCTCACTACCATTTTATTACTGATTGTCGAATCTAAGCAGTTTTCTCTGTCAAGATAATCAAGTTAGCTGGTTTTATGGCACAGAGAATAAATGGAAATACAAGCTTTCATCAGTCTATATTATTGGGAGTGTTTTTATTTTCAAAAACAAAAACTGTACCTTAAAAAGGGTACAGTTTTGTTTAGCTTGTGATACCAACTGTTAAAAATAATAAAAAAGTAAACCAAAAACCTTTTAGAAGTCCTTTGTCCAGTCTTTCTACATTCAGGTGCCCTTTAAGCAACTCTATTTTAGCAGGTTTATGGATAAATAAAATCATCTGTGAATTAAAATATTTATTTACAGATACAAATTAATCACTTCAAAACAAGCTTCTTACTCATAAACCTTTGCTGTGAAATCCACATAGGTTATTTTTTGTGTTCACTTGCCCTAAAACAAAGAGAAAATTATACTCAGTTCCCTGTAATTAGCTTGATTAGCCTTACCCTATTCAAGCATATTCCTAGAACACAGACCTTATGGTGAATGTGTTAACAGCCTTCTACTTTGTAAAACAGTGTTATATTTTAGCATATAAAAGCCTGGCTAAAAAAAAAAAATAGTAGTTTTCTTTGGCTTTCTCTATGTGCTGCTGTGGAATTTATCAAATCTTCCTTTTTAATGAAGATTTGATAAATTTTGAAACCAAATTCTGCCCATACCGAAATTAAAATTATGATCTCACTTGTGACAAAAATGTGTGTTTTCATTTCAAGACAGCTCACTGGTCTTATTTCTTTTAATGTAAAACCTGTGGATAGTGCACAAGTGGTTCTCATCCTACTATTTAAAGCTAGCCTTATTTCCCTTCTGAGGTTATCTGGATTAGTTGGGTAGCTGTGAAACCTCAGCATTTGTACTAGAACTTTACAACAGGACAGCTTCTTAAAATTTTCAGTATAAAGCAATCCCAAAACATTACTGTTTTCAGCCAAGAGACCCTAATCCTTTGAGTGTGTTATCACTACGAAGGAAAATAACTTCACCCCAGCCAAGAGCAATAGAAAGTAATTTGTAATAACCTGGAGAATGCATCTGAATGTGGTCTTAAACAAAAAAGTCACAGAGCAATTCTGTATTTCAGGTGTGTTTTTTTCTAATGGATCCAGTGATTTGCCCAGCTGGGTACAAAGAGGGTGAGAAAAGATGTCCCTGATCATACAGGGAAGGACAAAGCCTTGGAAAATAGGAAAACCAAGGAGAGGCCAGTTACAGCCATTGCTCTGCCTTAGCAAGAAGGGCCTTGGTGAAGCTGGGAACTGCAGTGAGTTAACAGCACGGGGAGGAATCCTGGGGGCCCTAGCAAAGTGGGAAGGACAAGACAGTATTTTTTGGAGCCCGGTCCAAAGCAGCTTCAGTGAATTTTAATCAAAGAGGAATATGACTTTCTTCTATTTTTTTTTTCTTTTAAACTCTAGGGGACATTGTAATCCCCAGCTTCTCTGCTTTCAGTCCTGCCCTTGCTGCAGACTGAGAACTGGTGTGATCTATTGTTAATGTTTGAATGGATTTCTCTTTGGGGTGGGATACCAAATGTAGGCCTGCTGAGCCACAGAAAATAAATAATGGACAGGAAAACTTATTTTTCAGGCTGAAGTAAAGAGGGATGGGGAGTAGGGGTTAGTGAGGGAGGGGCTGGAAAGGTAGTTGGTTAAGATTTATTTGGCAGACATGTACAACTATCCTGTTTGAGTTGTATTTGAATTAATTAACTTCATCTGTGTAAACTGGGCCAGTATCCTGTAATTTCCTAAGGGTATGGCAGTATCAGGAAACTAAATAGTCAGCAGAGCTGGTTGAATAGTTAAAATAACTGATTTACAAATAGTTCCAGGAATAAAACCACCGAGTTTCATTTCTTATGATTTATTGGGCAATATAGGAAAATTTATCTTACCTGAAAAATGTCCTTTCTGTAAGAGGGGAAGTCCACAGCTCCTTGGGTTTTCCTCTCATACTTTCCACTCTCTGGAGGCAGAGCCAGGCTGGTCAAATGAGGCCATACATCAGCAAATCTCACAAGTTTCCAGTGCAACTGCATAGAAAGTAGTCCTTTACAGCTTAATTCACAGCTAAGCTGATAAGGAAGAGAGAGAGAGAGAGAGAAAAGAAAGTAAAAAAAAAAAAAAAGAACCCCACAATTCCTGCTGCAGAAAAGCTTAAACTTCCCTGACAACTGCTTTTATGTTCCATAACTTCTCTCATAAAGATATGAACATCTGGGACATGGAGAAAGCATTTATAAACACAGCAGAGCTGGCAAGTTTGCTTGAACTTGCTCAGAACTGCCCTTCTTGTGCCAAGGTGGGTAGATGAGGTTTCCAGTTTTCTTGCTAGAAGAAATTAAATACATGCAACCATCCTCCTAGGAAAGACTACAGGTTTGAGACAGTACAGCACCCATTAGGTGCCAGGGAATACAGCAAAATGGTGAGTGCAAAAGTGTGTCTTGCTGCTCTCCCTTTGAAAAAGAAGAATATTAGTTCAGACACAGCATGTGAAATATGCTGCTTCCTCCAGAGAATGGCAGGATATGAGGAGGTTTGCCTGTATGAGACCTTAAGATTATAGTGAAAAGAATTTTTATACATTTCTGTGCATGTTGGAAAAGAGCTGCTTAGCCTGAAGACTTCTATGGCTCATGAGGAAAATCCACAAATATTTAAAAGAGAAAGGTATTGCTGGCTTTTAGAGCTTTGACAAAGTACTGATTTAGTCACCCAGTAACTGGAGTCTTACCAGCAGGTTGTTACTTTAATTTTTAATTAATGCATAGGATTACAGACTACCATGATGTGAGATTTCTGAATGAGATATTTCATTTCCTTGCTTTTTTGGGTTTTTTTTCTGACATCATGGTTTCTCAAGGATTTTTAGAGGATTTTTTCCAGTGTTTGTGAGTTTTGTGTGGTTCACATGTGGCTAAATAGAACATGAAAGAAACAGTTCAGTTAACTAGTACTACTTCTCCTAGATAAGACTGTAACCTTAAAACACGGTGTTTACTGAAAGGATTATAAGGCTAAAAGCCTTCAAAGAAGAAAATTTAGCAGAATTTCAGAAAGAAAAAAATATATAAATAATTGCATATTCAATGAATTTAATTTCCAGCTAGGAACTCTGTTCATTAGCAGAGGTTTGAGAAGCCTTGTATCTGCTTTCGAGAACTGCTCTGAGGCTTTACGTACTCTATAGTGATCTAGAAACCCAGCTCATTTATCACCTGCAGTAAATAAAAAAAACCCATATTTTTATTTCTAACTGTATCTCTGTTGCTAGATAAATGAGAGAGATTGATAAAATCTTTGAGCACATCCTGTCTGCTGATTATTTTCTCAAGGCAGAAAAAAGTGTGGTGAATCCATGGGGATAGCCTGCTTCAATTCATCCTCCTATATCTTCTTAATTTTTTTCTATCTGAGAGTAAAATTTTGTTGAAACACAACCAAGAAGAAATTTTGAGTGCATTTTGCCTCTCAAAGGAATTACAATATGCAAGCAATATTTTCCTTCATCTTACGCCATCTTGCTTTCTTCACGGACTCCAAACACAAGGACAAAATGAAGAGCCTTGAAAATTAATTTTGAAGATGAATGACCAGAAGTTTCCCTATTTTGTTTTTTTCAGCAAATCAAAGCTATATCAGCAACAAGCTACATGATCTTGCAGATGCAGACACAGATGTAGAGGCCTCTGAACTACTTCCAAAACTGGAAGCAGCACAGTCACCACATCGACATGATGCCCTATCATAATTAACTAATGGCTATATGGCTGCCACAACCCACTCAAATATTGTGCACAGCTCTATGCACTCTAGACAGATTGTATTTTTGCCAATTTTTTTTTGCTATATCTATTTGTGCACTCTCACTGCAGTGCATGATACCAATAGTGCTGCATGGATATGGGAAAAAAATGTATAAATCCTTGCTAAAAATGAAACCAGTGCAAAATAAACCTTGCATAAGAATAGGTTGCTGGCTCATAACACTCCCCTAAGATATGTTTCTTCAGCCTAATTTAGAGCAGGCTCTCAGGAGCAGTAATGATAAAAGAAGCAACATAAACGGTGGCATTTAATTAAGTATTCAGAGTTAATTTTTCAGATTTAAGCCTCATTTCCATCTATTTTTCCTATTGTTCCGTGATATTTAGTGCTTCACGACCACTATGACAAAACACCTCAACATACGTTCAACAGTGTGGGTGTCTACTGATTTCAGGGAGGTTCAAAACTGGGCTCCTGTGTTGACCATACTAACACATAAGCAACAGATATTTTAAGCAACAGATGTGTTTCTGGTTTCCAGTGTTTCTAGATCCTGGATCCAGCAGCTACAATATTAGCTACTAATTACACCACAAGACTGGTCACCTTTGCAGGAGAATTTGCTGCAGAATTTATGAGAAGCAGTTTATCTCAAGGTCATTCAAATAGAATTATGGTCACAAATATTACATTTTAATAGTAGTCGTTTGAAACTAAAAACTAATTCTGTGTTCTGGAATCCCATTGTGTTTACTTTAAGAGCATTTGAGTTCTATTTGGTCTAACAGTTTACATATTTCCAAAGTGCCTTTAAACTTCTTTTCTGTACTACAGAGTAATGAAGATCAGTCCACTTCCTCCATAGCAAAGGGGTTTTTGTTTGTTATCCTGCTCTGTGTTCCTTGGGCATTTCATGATGAGGAAAAGAAACCCTGCACAGCCAATTTGTTCAATTGACTGAAGTATGCACAAAAGTAAAGAGCTATTTAAGACATTGGATCTTTTGTTTCTAAGCACGAAGCCTGCTTCTACTGAAGAGTTATTACTTCTAAATAGTTAAATATTTTTATGTGTCTTATAGAAATATTACAAATTTCTATAAATACGTATTATAAATATGTACAATGAAAGTGGTTGCAAATTATGTTTCTTCCCATCTAGTAGGTAAAAGGAAATTTTGTTGCATGGGAGAGACCTAGCATTTAAACCCTCTACTGATAACAATTATGAACTTTCTTAACTTTATGCCAAAATTTACCAATTTTACTCCATTTCCTAAGATCTTTCTCATGTGCTGCTTGACAACTGCTGAGCATTCTGTCTTTCAGTTTTCTCAGATCTTTCTGCGATTACTCAACACCTCTACTCTCATATTACCCATTTTTTTTTATTTCCCTCAAAGAAGACCTGAGAGTCAGCATATCTAAAGGAGGTAAGTTAAGTTATAACACTTAGTATAGAGGATTTTTAAACTCTAAGTGGATGAATGAAAAATTGGTTGAATTAACATACTGAAGAAAGTAATGCCTATTCATTATCATAGTGGAAGAATATGCTAAATACTGTTTTGTAGTTTGCAGACCTGTCCTGAGCCTGGTAGGCTTCATTGTATATTCCGGTCTGGAGCGCGGTGTCAAAATGCATCATTTGGAGATGGTGCACAAATTGTGGCAAGTACTTAGAGGTCAGAATAAGAAGTCTAAAAAAATCCTGACAAGTTGGAGGAATGATCTGAAAAAGTAGGATTTGTTTCAATAAAAACAAACAGAAAATACCATGGCTAGACAAAAATTTTAAAAAAATGGCAATAGGAAAAAATGTACTCTGAGAAAAAAAACCACCAGTTGCACAGAAGATGATCGAGATATTGTGGGAGACTGTGAGTTGAAAGTAAGTCTTGATTTTAAAAAAATTAAGAGGAGGTACTGGGACAAAAAACAAAGATAATGCTGAGAAATATTAGGTAATCTTTCCACTCTGCTTAACTGAAGTACTACCTCCACTTTGTGACAGTAATCCTCAAAAAGGATGTGAACCAAGAGGGCCGGTCTGCAATACAGCAGTGATAATCACTGTGGGCTTGGTCATATAAATATTGAGGAAATACTAAAGTAGTCTCGGGGAAGAATAGAAGGAAAAGAAAAGAATAACTTGAACCACGTCAAAGACGGATAGAGAAAACAGAAACATTTGGCTTAAATTAAAATAAGAAAACTCAGAGTATTTATTGGAAACACTCTAATGGAAAGATGATAACTGACCCCCTGGACAATTTGGAGTACGTGTCTTTGCTTTTAACTTAGGAAGTCTACAAGAACAGGCTGAACATGAGCATCAGGAGTTATTCCCTACAGGGATTTTTCCAACACTGTTTCTTTGGGTTTTTTTCTGTGACGTATTTGCTATAAAAAGAAGCTCTTTAATGAACTTCCAATTAACAAGCAAGAAAGATTAAAGTTTATTGTGTATTGGCAGGTTTATAGATTGATGCAATATAAATTTGTGTTTTAATAAGATCATATTCCAAAGAATGCTTGGGAAATACTCCAGGTCAACATCACAAAGAGCAATAGAAAAAGACTTTGTATTTAACCATCTTTTTTGATTATATTGTTATTTAAAAGACTGGTGGGAATGAAGAGTTAATGGTCTTTGTAAAACTCATTTTATTTGCAGCTGTTTTGTTTCTGTTGTTTGATAGCCATGCTAAGCATTTCAAGGGAGTGAACACAATTAAGTTGCAACTTCCTGTATCAATTACTTCTTTTTTATTTTAAGTAAATTCCTTTTAGTTTGTGCCATTCTGAAGATACAGGGTAGTGACTCAACCAGGTATATTCTGCTGACAGAATTTTATTATCTTTTTGCATGTGTTTTGATACAAAATAAACATATATGGATTTTAAGTTATCTTTCCTTTAACTTTAGTGAAAAAACTTTTAAAGACTATGAAGGACCCTGAAAGTCCTGATATCTGGTGGAAAGCAGTGGGATTTTGAAAAAAAAGAAGAGTGCTTGAATTTGACAAGTGACCCTGTTCATGAAATTATATTTACCTACAATAGTTGTGGGTTCCAGCAATTCTCATACTCACCAAATAAACTCTGAGGCCAGTGTTTACTGAAATAGAAGAATAAGTTTATAGTAGTGTTAGCCAAAGAAATATTTGAATATTGCTACAAAGGGAGAAACTCGAAGTAATCAGGAGTGTTTCAGGCAAATAAGACATCTCTCCATCTGCCCTAACCTTTCTTTTGACCACTGGTTATCTGTGTTTTATTTTAACCCTCCCTAGGTGCCATGTATGTCTTTCGTAATGTGAATTATTAGTGAATCTACAGAGGAAACAGGAGAAATGGAGATGCTTTAAAACTGATTTTCATAGCTGGACCTTACATGGAGGTTGTAGAAGTTCAGAACAGAGTTCTGTAGGTCATCTGCTTTCCTGAATTCTTGATTATCTGTCTTTATGTCAGGTATCCAACCTACTTTTCCTTCTTCTTTTGCTCCTCTTCTGCATTCACAAAATAAAAGTCAAGCAATTGGGAGAGATCAGTGCATAGTTTGAAACTTGTGACTGAACCTTAGGTCAGAAAGGAAGGATGAAAAAATGGATGGAAGAGAAATTAATCAATGAACCAGGTAAGTAAATAGTTTTCAGTTCAAGGAACAGATGTGTGCTTGCCTTTTTCTGTTATGATTTAAATGGGAAGAGGTTTTTTGATATCTGGGTTGCAATTGTACACCGAAAATAGTTCTGATTCAATTTAATATGACCCACATAATTTAAAAATTCATGCACTCATGTGATTTTACCCATCCTCTGGCAGTAGACTTTGCCTTCACAAGATTAGATTACTCACAATCTCTGCATGATTTAAGTCCATCTGGAAAATGAAGCTAGTGCAAAATCTGGCTGCCTCAAACCTGGCTGCTCTTCTAAGAAAGTATTGTGCCTTTGTGAAGTTCAATGCACTTTTGCCATATGATCTCCATTGGCTACCAGTAGCCACTTGAGTGTTTTGACCTTTTAAGCTCTAAATAATTGTGTACTCAAGAGTCTAGCCTGCTCTTGTGTTATTCCTGAACCAGCTGCAAGCAGCAAACATGCTGGATTCATTTTCTTCTACCAAAGAGAGAAATCTTGGCAAAGCATGGGCTGTGATACCTTGTTCAGACTGCAAATGTAGTCATCTAGCTAGCCCTAACTTGCTCAGTATCTTTACTGTTTTGGCCTTGATCTTCAAAAGATTGTAGTACTAAGCAAAATAAAAGATCAAATATGATTAATGTTTAGAAAGGGCAGTCTATCTAAATCCTTTCTTTAATTTCTTTCTAATTTGGGGCTGTATGGCATTGCTTCACATTAAATGACGCATCTTCTCTTATGCAGAAAGATATTTTTTTAATTGCACCTCCCTTAATTTAAAATCTGTTTATTCTGTTTATGTTGTCTAAAATCCATAGGGTTTGGAGCACTTTTTCTCCAAACCCTTGACCACCTCCCCTCTCCCTGCCTACACCAGGCATCAGTTTAATAAATGTAGTTCAAAGGAACAAGGTACAGTCTGAAGTTGAAGCACCTCTTTGACAGCTGAGACTGGCATGAGAAGGGTTGAGATGAGGCACAAATTTCCTCCAGCTGCTATGCACTAAGATAATCAAGATTCAGCAAGGGCACAGTGAAGCTTAGAGAAGTCAGTTGCTCTGGCGAGGCTGCCAACCTTCAGACTGATCATGCCCATCCTGCTTCTGAAGAGCCACTGCCAGAAAGGCCGAGGTGAACAAGCATGTTGACTGCTCTGATCTGTCCATAAGCTGGAAATAGACAAGATCAAGATACCACAACCAGTTTCCCAACAGTCTCTTTTTTTGTTGGTGGCTTTTTTTTTATTTTACCACCCTTCTATTCCCAGAGTAAGCAAGATGAAGAATAGGCTCTAGTTCAAGAGTGTAAATGGATTTTTCAAAAAGACAAAATGTAGTTCCAAAATAGGTAAGAAGGATAACACACTAAACAACCAACACTGACTAGAAAGCTGTTCCTTGCACAATGATGGAGAATTGTACAGGAACAAGACAAGGCATCAAAAGAAAGACTAAAAAAGAGTTAACAGCTAAGCTGTAAGGAGCATTACATATTAGAGAGTGGCTGGTCTTGAAATCAAAGGGTGAAATGAGTTATTTGTCATATAAGCTCTAAAAAGGGTAACTACTCTAACATTTCACTAGGCATGTTAAATATTAGAGCTATATTTCTGCTCTCATCTATGATATGATGTTGCCTTAGAAAGTGTTCATTTCCCTGGTTTAGGAAACAGCAATGGTTTTTGATGAAATATTTACCAGAGACAGGCTCAGTTCTATGTTTGCTTTGAAAAATGTCATCATTCACATTTGTTTTGACTTTGTATTTGCATAGCAACAGGAGACCATTATCCAGCAACAGGAGACCATTATCCTGTCACAGTACTGTGTGGTCTCCAAGGTATATGGCAGAGGGGCTACTCCTACAGACTACTAATTTAGTTTCTGCTGCAGCTATCTGTGCAGAGAAATTAGCAGCTGTACTAATTCACACAAAACCCATGTACACAAGGGAAAGGACATAACATCAAATAGTGTCCAAAAGAATGGAATTTAACCTCTTTCACATTGAATCGCAAATATGGATAAAAATAGGAGAAGCAGTCACAATATCAGAGTAGTGAGCTGTGCAACCACAGGATATTAGCTTGTGCCAGAGACCACATTTTGGTACACTGAACGTCAAAAGATTGACGTTTTCAACGCTGAATGTAAAAGCTACTGGAGCTGAAGCATTTGCCAATAGCATTGCTAAGCCATTCTAAATTCACTTATGAATTGGAGGCTGATAGACGAGAAAACACAGAAACTGAGTGCACAAATAGCAGGACGCAGAACCACTTTTCCCCTCCTGCTGTGTTTACAGGCAAGCCAGCTCTGGAATATGAAGTCAGAAAGTATTGCAGTGAGCACACACTGCCTCATCTCAGATTAATACACCTGATAAAAGTCTCAGCAAATTCAGTGGGTTTCTAACTTTCTACAACGGGCATAATATCATAAGATTTGATATGTTGCCAGGCAGAGATTAACATGGTGCCTTGTACAGTGCCTATGATGAAACATTTTCCAAAATTCTGTGACCTTTTCTATTAAATCTCTTGGTAGTGCTGTTAAATAATTGGCATATTAGCATGACAGCAGAGCTTAAAGCCCTGTGAGATAACTGTGCTTGGAATTTTAGATAAACAAAGCAATGGTGGAGAGGGAAAATGGAGACACGGAGGAATAAAGGGTCTTCTAAACTTTGTAATTCTTTTCTTGTCTAGCATACATCTTTTTGCACTCTGTGGTTCCCCCACAGACTGGAGAAGGGTTCCCAGATGACATTGTGCCACAGCTGTTCTCTATGCCATGCTGTCAAGCTGAGAAGTGACATACTTATTTAGGTAAGGACTGTACACGCTCTGTGCGTGTTCATCCATAAAATAGTATCCAATTTGAAGAGAAGTAGGAGAAGAACAAGAAACACTGAACATATACACCAAATAGGGGGCATCTAGCTTCTTTCCAGTTCTAAAATATGTGGTGCACAAGGGGAGGAGAAGACAGGAAAAATGAAAACAACCTGAAGGACAGAATCATTGAAAAACCACTGTCTTCAGCAGCCACATACTGTGTTTGTGACGATACAGAAAAATTGTTAGTGAAGTTATGTGACATTTTAGATGGGAAAGGGTGGAAGGACTGGAAAAAATGGGCAAGGGAAGAAAAGTAATACCTTGACGAAAAATTGTTCAGGAAAAATGCTTTGATCAGCAACATGAAGGTATCATTAACGCCTTTCATCTTAAATTATTTGTGGAATTCTATTACCAGATGGAAACTTGCACCTCTTGGTAGTGAGCCCCTGAAACAAATAAAGGCTAGAAAACACTGTTAGTCTTCATGCTGAAGACATCTGTTGATCTTTTGTTTCGATACCATTTCGTATCGCTTTTTGAAGTTTCCTACCAGCCTAATTGTCTTTACACTGCTTTGTGTCCTCTTTCTGTTTTCAGGGATTTGGTTTTTTATGGTAATTTTCCTTGTAAATTACTAATTCTTACATCCACAAAAGAGTAACCATTTCATCAGGGAACTGAAGCTAGTTTCAGACATCTAAAAACTGGAAGGGTTCACAGTCTTACCCTGCTGTAATTTAGAACAGCTGCAGAGCAGTTCTAAACCAAGCTGTCCTGCCATTTCCCAGCAAGGAAATTCCTGGGTATGACTAATGGTGGTATACATGGGAATAACCAATGCAACATAGAAATAAAATCAATTCTATTTCAAAGTACCTATCTGTCTGGCTATAATCTACTTTGCTCCAAGACAGAACTATAGGAAATGTGTTCTTAAAGAAAGAAGACAGAGTGCTCTAAACAAATGTCTTATCTCGCAAATTCTGAGTCCCTCGTGCTACACAAGGTCTCCTGAAAATAAGTGTTCCAGCATATCAGGAGCTTGTAAACCAAAAGAAAAAAGAAAAAAAATAAACATACAGCAAAAATAACCCAAAAGCCAAAAAAGAAAATGTTACCAAGCCTTATTGCCTTATTTTCGCAGGCAAAATGAGAAATTTTCATGTCAGAACATTGACCAGGCTTGCATATTGGGAGCAGGAGACATGCCAATCCCTGAAGCATTGGTGCATGATGCTGGAGGAGCAGGAAGTAGAAAGTCAGTGAATGTGTTGAATCAACACAATTAATCTCTGAAATCGTCCACTGCAGCCTGAAAAGCATCAAAAACCTCATTTCGATTGCCCAGCATCAAAAATTCATGAAGCAGAACTTTTAGTCTAAAAATCTGGAGTAAAATGATAATTATCAATGAACATGGCTTGTAATTCAGTGCCACAGGGAGCTGTGATTATTTAGAACCTACCACAGTTGTGGCAATACACAAATTTCACTTGTCATTTTCTCATCAAATGCTTCATTATTAAAATGCTCTATGGTTGCCATAGATGTGTATTTTTTTTTTTCTTCCAAAGAATAGCTTCTTAGCCAGTGATGTAGAGACAAATGGAGACATTGGGGACATCATGTGAGGACACACAGAGGAAAATATGGGAGGAGGCATGTGGAAATGGGTATTGTTGGGAACACAGCAGGAGACACTCTTTGTTTCTCAGCATCCAAATCAGTAACTAACCCTTTTGGTAACTGGCAAATAATTAAATGTGATAGAATTCCCTGAGTCCACTCTATTCCCTGAGTCCACTCTGCGGATTATTCTGGCGTTAAAGAAAACTTAATGTACTTGTTTCTTGTTATGTCATGATTTCAGGAGTAACTCCAAGGGTTAAAAGCAGTATTCTCATGTTATGTGTTGACACATTGAATTGAATTGAATTGAATTGAATTGAATTGAATTGAATTGAATTGAATTGAATTGACAGAAACACATGAAAAATACATGGCAAGACATGAGAAGTGATATCCCAGTGACACTGAACTGTAAACTGGGAGACAGAGAACCTATTCTAATCTTTAGTACTATTTCAGTCTGAATTTGAGCAATTTAATTTACATCTCTGTGAAACCTTTCTTCCTCTGCTTCTTGGATTTTCTGCTTAAGAATATAGTTCTTGGGTGGTTTAACCATCTCACTAAATCTGCATATTGTATTTCTTATGTCAGAACTGTGATCTGACTCCGGCCTGCTAATACTACTGTAATGTAAAAGGAAAAATAAAATAACTAAGAAAACTTAAGTATGATAATGAATAAAAAGGAACCACAAGCACATGAGATTTTTAGGTCATGACAAAAGACAACAAATCTCTTGTCATAACATGAGCTTACAAGAGGAAAAAAACCCACATGAATATTGATTACGGTTTGTCTGTTTCTTCTGAAGAGATTGAGATATATTCATTCAAGATTACAATTTCCCATTCAATCAGGCAGAGCAATAATTACAATTCCATAGAAAAAAATGTATTTTCTTTAGAATTCAAGTTGTATACATCGATTCCATGTGCTAATTTCTGACATACCTGTGAAGGTACTGAAATTTTAAGACCATTTCCAAAAAGTCCTCTAGGAAAATAAAGATCCAAGAAAACAGTAGTTCCTTAGCCCAAATAATGATCTTTAAAACTCTAGGGCCTATTCCTAAACCCAGCTAAATTTTGTCTGTTTTTAGAGTTGCAGTATTTCATCATGACAGGCCAAGTCTCTTCTTCCAGGAGACCATGAGCTATACATGCAACACACATTCTTTATTTCTATTTGGATAGTCTTAACTTTAACTGGTTTTTGGGACAAAAAGACACTTAAAAATTTTCTTCCATTTGATTTGATGACGTGTAAAAAAAGTCATTCACCTCTGGAAATGTGAATGTTGCTAGTTTCAATTTAGTATCTGCTAATTTTCCTTCAGATGAATGAGGATTCAGATGAAATGTTTTCCATCTTAATCTTTGCTTCTGATCGAAGTATTTTTGTTTGAATGCAATCTAATTTGGTTTACTACTTAAATGATGTCTTTATATTAAAACTGTGAATTTTCAGAAAACCCTTGCCTGTTGTAAAATACACAAAACTGTGATCAGTTACAGAATACCTTAAAGGCATGAATCTGAACTGCTAAGGAAAAAATGATAACAGAATGTCAGACTCAAGTCAGTATTTTAAAGCAAATTTATCTTTCTGAATAAAAACATTATTTCTAAAATTGTGATACAAAAAGATAGTTTCTTAATTTAAGCACAGAAATGGTGATAAGCATCCTTCAAGTAAAAAGCAAGAAGAAAATCCAGTTTTTTGCAAGTGGTATCATTTAACCAGTTTCTCAAGAATTAGGTGTGCTACTTTGCCTACTCATTGTTTTCTGAGTGGATTTCCTGATATAGAATAACATGAAAGAAATTATTTTTAAAAACATAATAAAACAAATTTAGGAAAGGGTCTGCTTATAAGACAGATCCATAAGCACACAAGGATTAATGTGAAAATGTGTGTGGAGGCATTCAGTCTACTGAAATATTTTCCATATTGCCTATCTTTTGTCTTCAATATCAAAGACTTGGAATACTCTTTCCTCACTAAGCTTCACTAGGAGGCTTTTCCTACTGATGCAGTGGTCAGCAATTTATAAATGCAGTCTCTGCTCTTCTGGAACACTTAACTCACGTGTTGCTGTCACTCACTTTGAGCTGCAAAAGCAAAGTAATTCTGAAGGGACCAAACAGATAATATGCCGCTTACCTGGGTATCCAGTGTGCAAAAGGAATCAAGTATGTTTTATTCAGACAATACATAATGCAAAGCCATCAAACAATTTCAACTCAGATTCAAAACCTTTGAGAAGGAAGAGGTATGACTGAGAGGCTGTGTTGTAAAACCCCATTTTTCAGAGGCTTAATACTATCAAATGAAAAATACCATTTGGATGAAGTTTCCATTGCTTATTGTCAGTCCAAAGATTTGGAGCATGGGCTTGTGAGAATAGTTGGTAAAAGTCTATTCATTTACCCTGAGACAAACTGTTTTTCAGCTTTTTCTTGTTCTTCTGTCTTTTGTATTCCTCCCCCCAGTGAAATGAAGTGCTGTCATCTGTCAAAAATATGCCCAATGCATCATGATGGATGAAGTAGAAATATGAGGAGGAGTTCACACAACACGAGAAGGCGGCTGAAAATATGAGAGAATTGCTTATCCAAACTGAGGAGAGAGAATGAAAGAAATTATTTTGCTGTGTTTAAAGAAGAAATGGCTACAAAACGAAACAATAAGTCTGTGAAATTTAATCCATACGCATAGTATTATTTTTTCTGAGTGGTGTTGCAGTAACATGTATGTTTCCACCAATTCTTATGAAAGATATGTAGGATATATGTCATGTTTTGAAATATGAGCTTATAGAGTTATACAAAAGAATTCCCAGTTTGCTCCTTGTTGCTGTTGTTGTTATTGGTTTATACCAACTGAAACAGTAGCCGATCAAAACCAAGCAAAAAAAAAAAAGAAAAAAAAGTTCTTTTTATACTTCTGGAAATCTTGGATTTTGAGGGAACCACATGGTACCTGTCTTTGTCAATACTAACAAAACTGCTGATTACTTTATGGCAAGTCCATAAAGAGAAAGCAACAAACGTCTTCTTCTCAAAGGAAGGTAGGTATGAGATTGCTGACTCCAGTCTGCAGTTAGGAGTTAATGACCTTAAGCATGTCAGACGTTATTACATTGGCCATTATCTAGATTGTGCCACTATGCCAGTGAAAAGGAGATGGCAGGGAAGGTAATATTAGGACTCAAGCCATTGCAAAGTCAGTTAACTTGTCTAAGTAGATCCAGATTTTCCTCTTGTCAGAGAAAAAAAGAGAGATGAGAAGAGCATCCCTGTAAGGCAAGTCATCTAATAATAGCAACAGTATCTAAGATAGACGCTTGCTGAGAAATTACATGTGAATAACCAGCTTCAACTAGATCCCTAATTTTCACCTGTTGAGAATAAGACAAGGTGACAGCCAGTCTACCTGTCCAAGCTTTCAGTGTAATTTACTTTAGCTATGGGGTGCTGAAGTCTGTAATCCATCACAACCATTTTATTTGTGATAGTTAAAGATTCTTAAGGTATGTATCTACATGTTGCAGTCAGACATATAACTGCATCACCATTCCATCTGATACCAACACAGGCAAAATAAATTTCCACAGTTTTCCAGTAACCTGATTGGAAATTATGCTCTATTTAAAGGGAAAATAATACTTCAGAAATTAGAACAGCACCCGGTGGTTTTGAGACACTTTCATAAATGGTTTTCCTAGATAAATAAAGTCTGAAGTGATTTGAGTAGGCTGAGAATTCAACTGTTTCTGCAAACCCAAATGACACTTTCCCAAGATTCTTGGAGGTATGGAAAACAGACTCGTAAGCTGCTAGGAAGATATAATTAATCATTAAAATGTCATTTACATCAGAAACCTGGAAGGTGGTAAATAAGTCATTTTTGCAAGGGACATACCTAAGCTAGGGCAAAGCAGTTTTGGAAGAAAATGAAAAAGGTAAGAGACTTTCACACAGCATCCAAATGTCTGTAAGAATCCATGGTTAAATAAGGGGAGTTTCTGTTTCCTATGAAGTGCAGCTGGAAAGTGCTGCATCTGCCATGCCGCGTCTCTGTTGCTGGCTAATGAACTTCACCAATGCAGTGAACACACCTGGGCTTGGTGATTACTGACTTGCAGAGACCACTAGAACCACCACAAAGCCAGAAACCTCAATAGTTGTCCAGAAGTCCTCAAATTCTTTCTCATTAAATTTTCTATCTGGGAGAAATGAAAGTTAACTCCATTGATATAGAGATATAGTAGCCCTCTCTGAACGTTTGTCAGTGAAGTGTTGTGATGGGATTCTGCAATGTGTTAATAAATGTTAATAGGTCATGTCAATAGTAATTAAATATTCTGTATGGAAAATACTTGCAACTATAAAATGGTTCCAATTGTGTCTTATTTTTAAAATTGTAGTGTTGGGCAAAGTTGGAGATGAATACGCAGCCAAGTACAAGACTTTATATCGTTATTGACGGCTGTATTTTTCTTCAACTTGATGGAACACTAATGAGCTATGACAGTTCTGTTGTTTCTCTCCCCTTTCCTAATGCAATTTGAGTATTTTAATGTTCAGCCTCTTTTTCTAATTTAAACTGATACCATTACATTAAGTGCATGACAGGGTCAGTACAGCACATCAAGCTAATTTATAGCCTCTGGCAATTACCAACTCCCAAAGTTTCATAGCAATGCCAGATTTCAGTAACACTTTCTTTTTCAAGCAACAGTCAATAATAAGGCATTTATAATATATTGCAGAAGGCCATTAATTTTAAGTGTGGTGTCTATTCAGCCAGTATACTTATTGGTTGCGGCAATGCTAAACTGATATTTTACCAGGAGAAATAAATCCTGATCTCTCCACTCTTATGGCATTATGACCCAAATGCAGGGGCAGAACAGTAAATTCTCACATGACTGAAACACTGCTGTCCTCGTAGACGTGTCCTAGAACTCAGTGACAGAAAGAATCCAATTTGTGGAGTGACTTCTCGGCCCCACTAAAGTCAGTGACAGAATTCCCACTGACTTCAACAGGAATTTTACCGATGCATTTCCTTGTCAATGCAGTAGTTCTTATTAATCTAAATGCTGTAAGGCATCGTCCTTCATGCAGGCTTTAAAAACCTTGCCCATTCATTTTTTCACCTTTTTTTTTGCTCTTTTTTCCTTTTTTTTTTTTTTCTGGTAGCTTTAATATATCCATACTCAGGAGGTATAAATAAAAGGCAGGAAAAGACAGAGTTTGTCAGCAGGACAGGGAGCACAGCTAATCCATGGCGCACCTGGCTGATCTATGGGTTCTTACCACCTATCATATCCTAATTAAATGCACACTGTGGTGACCTTGGCCAAAGGGCACTATCCTTTCCCCTTCAGCAAAACACAAGCCTAAATCCTTGTAGTGCTGCTTCAGCTCCTGTCTGTTGTATGTGATTTGAGTTTCGTTTTGTCACAAATCGTAAGTGCTTGAAGAATGCATTATCATCAGAATGAAATAAACAGGTGCCTATATTTGTGCACATTTATAAGGAATTATTTGGAGAGACAAAAACAACATAGATGCACCTATATGCACAGATGGAAATATTTAGCTACTCGTTGTCACATAGGGGGGGTCTCTAGGTTTGCATTAAAACCTGGTAGTAAGATTGCAGCATTTCATAGAATCTGCAAGTATGCAGCTCAAAATATTTACAGAACATACATTTAAAACAGACAGGAATAGGAAGGGTAGGTCTCAATATTTTGTTTGCAGGAGTTTTTTTGTAATTGTGACCTTTTAAAGCAAAGTATAAATTCTAGATGAACTGATGTCATAAAGCTGGCCAAGTAAGGAACTAATTTATATAAACTCACGTACAAGATATCGAGCATCTGGCTCTTGCTGTAAAATGCATAAAAAGCACCTAAACCCAGTATTTATGTTGGACACTAGAGATCCAGTTATCAGGCTTTACAGTGATTGCTGTCACTTTACTTTTTAGCTGTTCTTTATTATATATCCTCTACTGAGTCCTGGTTTTCCCCAGGTAGCTGGAATTCCAAGATTTTTGATCATCAATCAAGTCCTGTAGAATGATAGAAAATAAAATAGAACTCCTTTTGAGGCAGCTGATAAATATCTGATTTCCTGCATTTCTCACATAAACAAAACTTCTTTAAGCAGCTAAACTGACTTAAGCAAGAAAGTGGAGGTTAAGAGTTGCAGCTGTGGTCCTACAGTGGAACCTCTCTGCGTGAGACCATGGCAAGAGTGGAGCTTCGCTCATAAAATCTTTGGAGCGAAGGGATACAATAGAATTGTCAGTAGTGATACAACACTGAGCTAATCTTCGTAATGGTGGAGCTGGGAATTCATTTAATAATGCTCACATTTTTAAGAGTGCACTCTGTGAATATTCTTTAGAGATTTAAATAATTGCTAAGATGTCCATCACTATAAAATATCTTCTTTTTTCCCCCATGACTGTGAAATAGAGGAATTAGTTAATTTATATCAATTTATCTAATAACTGTAAATGTGAGCGAAATATAATTAGCTATAAATCCTTGATACAAATCTTTTTGGTAATTATATGAAGTAGTTGAATTATTCTAGCTTTGTCTTTTTCTATTATATGCTGCACCTGTAGGATCACCTTCAATGAGTTGTGGCCCAGGATAATTATGGTTCTTCATAGCTCTGTGGCTGAGTTGCCAGCTAGGGTTAAAACGTGACAATGTTCCACTGGAAAGAAGGAAGATTTGAGTTTCAGTCCCTTCTCTAGTAGATAAATGATTGTGTATCTTAATTAAAATAGATATTACATAAAAGGAAAACGTTATATAATTAAATTAGAATATGGGCAATTTTCCTTACAACAACGATAACGACCATTTAGCTGACTGTTTTGAAAATCATTTCCAGGCGTGTTCTATTGTGAGCTAAGGAAACTTATTCTCTCTTCCTACTTACTTGTAGTCCAGAATCATGATTAATTATTTAAGGACTGTCCAGTGACCCTAACTGAAACTTCTCTTTTAGCCAAAAAACGACACATTGCAAATAGAAATCTTTTCCATTAAACACTCTTTTTTATTGAAATTGAGTACTAATTCCATCTAAAATATGGGAAGACTCGTGATCAATTTTCCTCTACTAGTAGAGAAAAAGAGAGACAGATAAATCATACTGTGAAATTTAATCCTCCACAACATCATCATTTATCTGGGGCAAAACCATGCAGGAAGAAAGTAGGCACTACCTTAGGGCTGACTGACCTTAGTTCTGACTGGCCATAATCTGTTGGGTTTTGCACAAAGGAGCCACAGTCTGGTACGAAAGAGCACGTTGCCTCAAGTGACCATTCATCTCAAATACATGTCTCAATCCATCTCATCTGCTTTAACCTACAACCATCTATAATGGGATTCTATAGGCAGTGAATGGATCACAAGGGATCTTCAGAGGATCAGTAAGCCAAAGACAGGCCAGAAGAAGTTCTTGAGGCCATGCGTTGACATTTGCTCAGTCCACTTCATCTTGACTACATTTTTTGCCGGTGCAGTTTTACTACTACTAATCATCACCATTTCCATTCATTAAAATGGGATCCCTAAGGTAGGAAGGAGAACTGAGGACACCCTTGGATAACCTGTTGTCTGAAAGCAGCCAAAAGAAGTGTCAGAGGTTATGCACTGGAATTCATTCCTCATTACTGGCCAACACTAAGCATTTTAAATGACAGGCACACTGTCCTGTTTCTAGGCAGGTTTGGTAGGCCCATGGCTGCGTGGTGATCCAGTGCACCATTGTCCTTGGAAGACTAGCACAGCAAGTCCTCAAAAGCATTTGTCAGCTTCTGATTGCCAAATATTCTGATCTGCTCAATACAACTGCTGCCATGTATTTTCCTAAAGGATATCCCATCCTTACACAAAAAAAAGCTAGATTTTTCCCTCAGAAATTCAGAAACTGCTTCTTCATCCCATATATGGGCTGCTTGTACATACACAGCTCCATGAGGATGGTTGCCATCCTCACTGGCCAGCCCATCTCAGCCTACCAGTACATGTTCCCGGGTGAGTTCACCTCCATTTTTCAGTAGCAGTGTGAAGAAAGGCTTGCAGAAGAGTTCTATCTCTACATGGGCTTTCTACTAAGAAAGTGGGTTTCCTCCCTTTTCAGTATATATTTTTTGTCCTGTGCTCCATCATGTATAACATATGGGCAATAAAAATCATCTAAATATATATGGGGGAGAGGGAGGAAGTTGCCAAGACATTACTTAGGAAAGAATATGCAGATTTTAGTGGTTCACAAGCTGACATATGTTTGCAGTGTTATGCCGCTGATGCTGCACAAAAAAAAAAAAAAGAAATTGAATCCAAAGATCACATTGGGATGTATAAAAAGGAGGGTAGCTTGCAAAATGCATTAGTAGTAGGGCTCATAAAGACAGTACACCTCAAAAAAAACTTCATTTATTGAGGAGCAGCCTTAAGGAAAAGTATTAGTCCACATGCCTGCTCTCAGAACAGAAACTCCAGTTGGTGCACTGCTGCTTTTCTGGGTGTAGTCTTGGGACACATCAAGCTACGAGTGACTGTAATTTCAGCAGATCTTGTTTTACTCATTTATGAGTTTGCTTAATTATTTATTCTTGAAATGCAGTTCTTACTTTTGCTGGTTTCTGTGAATCACAAATTCTTACCATATCCTTTGTCACTGTTGTCCAAAGTGCTCCTTCTTTTGGATTCTCAAGCACTTCTTTCCAACTCTGCTCTTCAACAGCTGTAGGTCTGTCAGCATTGTGTACCTCAGACGAAGTGTTTGAACCTTCCATGTTTCTTTCTTTCTCCCCATCATTTTGAACAAGTTATACTTTTTCTATGAAACTGTCAGTCAGCAGAGTTACCCCACCCCCTTTTGGTGATGCCCCTTCAGTCATAGTTTTGGTTGTGCATGACGCATTCCAGCAACTCTTGCGTATTTTTCACACTTCTTGCCTTACTGTCAAGTAATTTAAATTTGATAGATAAATTTAATAATGATAGAACAGTGGGAGAAGTCCTAAAAAAAATAGGACAGAGGATCAATCTGCTCTTGCTTTAGATGTCTAAGCTGCTGTTTTCTTCTCCTAGTTTAAAGCGTTAGTCACTAGACTGGTAGACAGCACAAAGTTGCTTTTCTTCTTTCCCATCAGCCAGAATATATCCTAGGTCAAGACAATATTACTACATGTACGGGAAGCTAAAATTTTATTTGTGACATCATCTCAATGCATTCATTTTCTCCCCTATGAGAACATGTCCTGAGCTCTCTGTTCTCAAATTTGTTCCTAGAGTCAGGTAGAAAAATTTAGTGACTCCTGAAAATATTATTGACAACACACGTTTGAAAAAAATACAGCATACATATTCATAATGCATTTTTCACTAAATAAGTAGCCACAATGTTTATCCAATAATTGGACTACTCATTACACATGCAGAATTCATCATGATGTATATGCAGAGTTTGTTCAGGAACTTTCCACCTTTGAAAATGTGACCATGCAAAAGTAATGAAGTTGTTTAATGTGGTACTATGTAATAGTACATATCCTTTTAAAGGAATATTTTCAAAGGCAATTTCAGACTTGGTCACCAAAAAAAGCGCCTAAAATAAATGTGTAATATTAGTTGACTGAGGCAAACAACTTCTTTGTATTGGTGTATTCTCATTCAGAACTGGACCCATACTGGTGTGGTCAGAAGGACATCATAAAACTTGACTATATATTTGAGCACAGATAATACCAGCAATAATTCACAAGTTTCAGGACTGTTTAGTTGTGCATTTTTTTTAAACTCTAATCACAGGGATCAATAATGGAGGCAACTGAGAAAATCTACTATCATTTTCATTCAATATTAACTAATCAATATTGGTCTATATTAAGAGTGGTCCCTGTAGGCAAAGTTCACTGTGAAGGTACAGAGAATGAAGAACCAGCTGAATAAAGTCACCTGCTGGGCTAATGGAATTGAAAGAATTTATCCACTCTGGCATTTAACCGTGCAGTTTCACAGCCTTCATTTCTGATGACTCTTGCTCACTTTAGCAGTGCATGCCTCTAACCCATTAGATTTGACAGTCACAGATGGTTTCACAGAAGTTTTTCTGGTATATTGGCTGCAAAAGCTGGTTTGGATTGGAATCAAGCTGTTTATTGCTGAGTATGATGTAACACACTGATGGTGGTGAATCAATTATGTGTTTCTGCAATAGCCTGCACGCAAAAATAGCATTTACTGCCAAGCAGTAAAATTATTAAGTAGAAAATCTGGAATCTATTTTTTTCAGGTGACTAGAGAGAACATTACCTTTTAAAATCATCTGGAGTTTCCCATAAGCCATCCAAATTTACAGCAGTGTAGGCGGGATGCTCATCAGCTGAGGGGTATAATGATGAATTATGTGCTAGTGGCAGTAAATCTGGGTGCACTGTCATACTCTGCGCTCCGGTGACCAGATTGTCACAGACTGTTTGCATACCTTTCCTCTTCCTCGGGCCAAAAAATATTTTATCTTGAGGACAAAGCTGATGGAACAACAGTATGCACTTGTCTCTGAGCTAGGCTGCTACTCACTTTTTCTGTGAAGGATAATTGAAAACCCAGGGAAGACAGAGAAATTTCTGTGTGCCTTAGAGCACACCTTTGATGCAGACAATTTTTTTCCTACCTTTTGCATTCAGAAACTTCTGTCTGCACAATTTAATGCTTCTGCCAGAGATTCTATTAAGGCATTATTCCCCATGCTGTTAAAATCTAAGATAACAAACTGTTCCTTTAGTCAGACATGACTACCAGAAAAGCTACATGACTGCACAATCAAACAAACCAACATCTTAATTTGATAGGAAAAAGAGCAAGCATTAAAAAAACAACCAATAATGTAAGAGCGTCAAATCATCATGCTTTATTTTTGTTTTTTCAGAATTCCCTTACTTATGCCATTGGAATATCTGGTGCACAAAGTCTGTTAGTTGGGCACAAAATTCAAGCCTTAAAAATGTTCAGATATTATTGTACACTTTTATAATAATTATATGTGTAATGTCATATGTTCTAAGTCATTTTTAAAATTGTCACCCTCTTACTTCTGGAGAACAACAAAGATTTAATCATGTTAATTAGAAAGTATTTTTAAAAAGGTTCAGTCAAAATTGATTTCTTAAACATAGTCATCATGAAAGTTTTTTTAAGAATCCTGCATGGTTAGTAAAGAGAGAGTGCATACAGAGCCCCTTAACATACACTCCCTCACGCACACAGTTCTGTTTAGCTTCTTTTAAAGAGCATAGAGCATTTTCCCAATTAAGATAAAATGTGGAGATGGGATTTTTTATTTTTTTTTAAATTTGGTCAAAATTACGGAGCAGCTAAAAAGGCATTCCATAATGTTTTCTGAACATACATTCTCCCCAGACATATTTATTACATTTCTCTCTCTCTCTCTCTCTCTCTCTCCCCCCGTAACCCGCCAGGTACTGGTAGCTATATTTTATGTACTCCATTCTTATAGTACTCTGGCCACTTGATAGAAAAGGTTCCTCTGGCACCTTATTGCAGCAGCCAGACATATTAGTGAGTACTAATCTGCATCTAACATTACTTAGATTCAAATAAAATTTGACTAAACAAGCGCAAGTTCAAAATTCTCTTCCTCCTAGTCATTAGTGGCCCAATTCCAAATATGTTGATGGAAAAACTCTCAAGAGCTTTAGTAGTCTTTGGACTGAGCTGTCAAAAAACCACATTATAAATCCTATTCTTTTTTACAGTCTCTTTTCTTTTACCCAACAGTAGAAAATCAGGCTATTCAAAATGCTTACCACACGCAGCACTTATTCTTCAGTGGGAACAAATCTCCATTTCAGATGCAAAACCTTTGGGTAAAAGGAAGTGACACAGTTCACTAGCTTTTGTGTATTCATTGGAGAGATGAGGGAGGTTTTGATTATACCTTTCATTTGTCAGAGAAGATGCAATCTAAGATGGATTTCCTTAGACAAAGCATTTAGGAAAGTCAAAAATCTGTGAAATATGATCCAGGCCACTTAATCTAGGTATCTAGCTACATTATTGGCAGTATATGAATTCTACAGGAAAGACTAAAGTGGCTGTAGTTGCATGAGACTCAGGGTGTCTAGTGGTACAGACACATTCTAAAATAATATCTATAGTTTAACTCATAGCATTGTTAATTCTTTTAGTAGTAGAAGGTGGTGATGCACCTTATGATTCTCTCAATAGCTTTGTACTTAGAAGACTTACTTCAGCAGTGTAGATCTTAGTTGCAGGATCTCTGCCTGTGAGTAATGAGGTAAAACCAGTGTCCCCTATATCCCAGTACCTGTGGCATTCTGCTAGGAGCCACCCCCGTGCTCTAGATAGTTCTGTTTCGGATCCTCAACTGTTTTGGCCACCATCTTTTGAAGCTGATCACTGCAATTGGTGTAAAATAATTATAGAGCCTTATCTACTCAATGTTTACAGCTTTTACTGGAAAGTCTATTCACCCAAATACTCATAAGATAAAATCTGAAAAATTCACTAGGGCTAGGACTATGGCAAACTGTATGTCTCTCCTACCTTGTCCAAGAACCCTAAAGAAAAGGCAGGGATTAGGTGTCTCCTTTCCCACATTCCTCCACCATGATTCCCCTCTACCTGGTGACGCAGGGACTGAACTTGAACAGCAGCACTAGCCCACCAGTCACTCCACATATCTGCACAATGATCACCTGCACAGCTTCCTGGTAGTGTGGGCACATGCCTACTAAACTTGAGATATGCCCAGAGCCCAGGAAAAATGTTTATTAATGCCAAAGAGTGAATTATCATTATTATTATTATTATTATTATTATTATTGTTATTGTTATGCAAAGGGTGAAACATCCCATCACTGTGAGCTGAGTGAAGCATCACACAGTAAAGCATCAAGGAAAGTAGGTGAAAAGTAATCTGTCTGCATCTGGCCTGTGGAAGGGAGATTCAGGTCTGTGCTGACTGGAGAGCCTGCCGACCATCAAAGCAGTCTGCACAATCTCTTCCACAAAACCTGCTCCCCTCCTTCTCCATTTTGCAGAAGACTAAACAAAAAGACAAAACATTGATCCTTTGCATCATCCACATAAGAAATGCATATGTGAGTATGTTGTACTCTTGACATTTCTGTCAAAGACATCTGTTCTTATATTCAAATATTTCTTGGGCCATGTAAAGACACAAAACTTTAAGTTACACTACAAATCAAATTGATGTGGGGCAAAATATCACATTGTCACACATTTTCTAAATTAATAGTGTAGTACATGTGGTGTTGTTCAAAAATCAGGCCTTTTTATTTGGATTTTTTAAGATAATTTTTTTATATCACAGTTTTCACTCATTATTTTATTATTCTTCATGTCTAGCTTTATTTGCTCTAAAATATTAAGTGCATCTTCTGAAGCATGTGCGATGCCCTGGCTGCAATTAATTGATTGCAGTTTCTGGTACCAGAATTATGCTAAGATTTGCAACACAAATTAGAATATCTGAATTAAAATCTTCATCAGGTTGAAATTTTTCAGATGGTGGGTTTCTAAAAGAATCTGCTTACTTATTTTTGTAACTATGTTTGGTGGTTCATAAGTCACTGGACTTATCACAACTATTAATCATGAGAAAGTCACAAGGTTCAGTTTAATTAGGTAGTGTCACAGGATATATTAATTTACTGCAGTGAATTACAGCCAGGCTGCATTATTCTCTATATAAACACATTTTTGTATTCACTAAGAAAACTTAGTGGGTCTGAAAAATGTTTGCTAAGGCTGATGTCTGTTGCGTAACAGTTTGTGCCACCATTTTTCTTTATCAATTTGGTCTTCCCTGACAGAGAACACATTGTTTTATAAAAGTCTTGACTATGATACTTCATTCAAACACAACACAACAGTGGCCACTACATGCATTTTGAACTAAGCAAGGTGGTAAAAGTTGGAGCTTTAATGATTGAAAATTGAGGGATAAAAAAAAGGTCTGCTTCGTTATCTCTAGATAATGAAAGACATCAGGTCATACTTCAGCTCGTTTAGCCAACTTGTTTATTCATAGCACTGAAGAAATTATTACATTTTTACAGAGGATAAGTACTAGAGCATTCAAAATATCTTGCTCTGAGACATTGATGAAGTCTGCACACTAGATTAAATTAGCTAAGACTTGCACTGAAACATACATGTAAGGGTCACATCCAATGAATGAAATTCAGAGTACTACTAAAGTGTAGGCTACTAAAGATAAAACCAGTCTTGAAAACTGTCCTTCATCAATGCTTTTGAAATTTTGGACTTCTGAAACCTCTGGCTTTGTGACTGAAAATACTTAGAAACTACAGAGTTTAGACATGTCAAAGAACTCATGGTTAAGCTCAAACACGGTTCAAGTTCCAAAAAGCTAGATAATCCTCTGACTAAGTTTCTGGAGACATTTTTTCTTGAAATTATTTATTGAAGATGGATGTTTATTGCACTGATCGACTCAATATCCCCCAAAAATATGCCAATAACCTTTTTATTTTCTTTTAAATCAGAAGCAGATCTAAAGCCACACACTTTGGAAATCACACAATGCAGGAGACATTTCTGCAGAGACTAGAGTTCATTGCTGCTGTGTCTATGAGAACATTCAAACCATTTTGCTACGGACTGCTTTGGCATAATAGGGGTAGAAGAGAGAGAAACAGAGGAAAGTTTCACCATTATCTGAATTATGGTGTGAGAAGATGAACTCTCCTGGACTTGAAAGAGAGCTAAAGAGAAAGTTTAACTCTAGATTGCCTATGTTTGAAGGGATAGTTATATTAGAGACTGTCCTTTTCAATAACAAAAAAAAAAATCTCTGGAACATATACTTGATTTTCCTGAGGCCAGGATGTATTTGGGCAGATAGAATAATTAGATCAGTAGTGCTACTTTTCCACCGGACGAAATTACACTGGTGGTAGGACAATCCCTCCAAAATTAAGCAACACTTTAGTGTTAGTGTCCTGCTTAGTCACATTCACACCAGTTCCCAAAGTAACTTGTGTCAATCTCCCAAGGAAAATGGCCAGGGGTTGTTTGTAACCTAGGAGTCCATAGTTTATTATATTCTTCCTTGACAATAAGAGGTCAGTCATTTATTAGACTTCCTGCTTCACAAAAAAAAAAAGTACTCTAATTTGTTGTAATAAGAACAATAAGAATAATGATTCACTTTGGAAATTTAAAAAAGTCTTTGTGTTAAAGCAGAAGAGTTACACCTCACTTAATCGACAGCACTGGAACATTAATTTTAGAATAAAGCACTCTAGTTCTAATTATTTTGCAAGTGAAATGGGTATAATTGGTAAAATCATGGGTTGTTTAAGAGGACAAATACAGTCTCCCTAAGCTTGTTGCAAGTGGTGTATTTTGTACAGTGGATTCTTTCTCCTTTTTCTTGGTAGTGGCCCTGCTCTGCTCTGTGCCCATAAGGGGACAGTACAAATGGGGCAATTCACTGAACAGCAAGTGACAGAAGTTTGGAAAACATGGCCAACAAGGTTCAGTGAAAGAACTACATTTTTTGACTAGGAAAAGGAAGTATTCTTGATACAGGCCTTCAGACACATGAAAGGATTCTCAATAGATTTGGCCTCCCCATGAGGCAGGTATTACCATGTAAAATAAAACACACAGGTGCAAGAGGTAGAGGTTACAGACATAATTTGTTTCCTTTTCAGTAGGTTTTTAAATCTATGTTCTATGTACCTTTAAGACTTATCAGACATATCCTTCAGTATTTACTGTATTTTTCTAAAGCAGTTGCATGGTTGAATGACCATCTTTTTTCACCATATTTGCTCCTCCTGTTTTATTCTATTCCATTGTAATGTAATACAGTAGAAATTACAAGAATATATTATCTTTCTCTGAAGAATATAATTGTTAGTAATATCAACACTTTACCTAAGCATCCATTTAAATCTTATCTACAAATATAATTTAAAAAAACCTTGAGTTATTGTAATTTTTACTTTATATTTTAACATTAGATAATTTTAAAATGTTATACTTTATCTGAGGTATTATAAAGAATCATGAATGTTGATATTTCTTTAAACTTTCTAGGAGTCTGAAAAGCTGTGAGAACTATTCTGAATTTTCAGTTACAATGTAATTTCTTCAAAATACTTCTGATTTCCAAAGATTTATATTTTAAGTAGTCTAAAGAAAAAAAATTGCTCCTGAACTGAAATAAATTGCTTTCTCCTAAAAGTGCTATGAATTATCATTACCAGATATGTATATAATCTGAATTTCTTATCAAGGAAGTTAATATCCATCAGCAAAGTTAAATGACTGCAGAGCTATCCAAGCATGTTCTGCTTATTGGAAATTTTTTCACTGTTCTTAAAATATTTTTTTACCCTGAGTTTGAAGAAATCCACTGTACTCAAAAGAAATACCATCCAGTTTGCTGCAGACAAAAATCTAGAAACTTATTAACTGCTAAGACTTAGAAATCACACATTTAGATGACATTTAAAATGCAATTAGGAGTATGATTGCATTTTATCTTTTATGTCAGTTGCCAGCAACCACAAATACAGAACTTTTCTAACAAAGAAGTACTTTTCTTGTTCTCGTTATTCAGGAGATGTTTCCAGTATTTTTCCTTTGGATTGAAGAGCCCATTGTCAAGTGCTTAATAACAACTGTTGCAGCCTAATGTTTTTGGTTATCTTTTTCTAAATCTAACAGGTAAGGTCATATGGGTTCTTTCGTGCTACCATTCATTATAGGCAAACACAATTCTCTTCAATTAGAGACTGATTTTATATAGGAGTGTTAGCTTGGTATTTCAGAGAAAAACAATGGTCTAGAAGGAAAAAAACTTTAGGAGAAGCAATAGCCCCACACATTTTCAGTGCAGAAAAAATTATGTCAAAAAATGCCTGGCTAATTCAAACTCTATACATATCTGAGTATATATCATTTTATGTAAACAATTTTAATTTTCCAACTGCAGTAAAAAGCAGTAAAGCACGCTTTCAAGAGGACTCAGACCTTCTGAGTGACACATTATCAGCTCATTTTGAGTTAGCCTTTTGTCCTTGTTCTACTGGCATTCCTGGGCACTTCTGTTTCTATTCCTTTGCTGGAGCAGAGCTGACTGTCACAAACCAAAGCGGGAGAGTGGTAATAGGTCTCAAGAAGAAAGAGATTTATAAAACTAAGTGCAGGACAATTAGAAGGATACATTTGCACGATAGGAACTGAAGCTTCGTGACATAGCTCTAACCATACCAGGCGCACCCTCTAGGAGGACCTAGACGTAAACTGGAATTCATTGTTTCAGCCGCACAAATGCAGCTGAAAAAGATCGAATTGGCATAGCTCTCTAGCGTCTCTATCGGTTCAAATTGAAAGCTTTCCCTTTTTTAATTTGTAGCCTGTTCCTAGTTCTGCTCTGTCAGTGGTTGCTGTATCAGTCACAGGAAAAAGAACTTGCCTGCAGCATTGTCAGCACCTCGGTGTGGCTGCAAAGAATAAAATATTCTTCCTTTATAATGTGGCCAAAGATACAGTCAAGGGGTTTGAAGGAAAATACTTTTGTTGTTGTTTAATTAAAAAAGCACAGTCACTATAAAACTTTGTGTTTGACTTTGCTCACAGGCACAGAACAGTTGTCAAAATTATTTCCATTGTCAAGTGTTGACTGTGCTGAGAGTCCAAAACCTGCTCCACGGGTATCCTGATGTCGTAAAAGGTAAAAATTAGAGGGCAGATTGTAAATTTAGTCATAAAGAATGTGCTCAGACAGATGGTTAAATCAAGTGGGTTGTGACTCTAGAGGGTTCTCTTAAACACTATAGATCTGTTTTTTACATTAACCTTTTTTATTCTCCAGGTATGTTCTGATTTACCTAACATGAAACAGTAGCTTGCTGCAAATTTAAATAAAAACCAACATTAAAGGAGAAAAAAAGATAAATAAATAAAGAACTTTTGAGAAGGAGCTTTCACAGAGATGCCAGATAGAGACATAATGAAAAAAATTACAATTCAAAAAACCCCCCAAAAAGTGGCAAAGGAGAGATGTTTCTTGAGCAGAGCCCTAAAGTGCTTGGCTCTGAATTTAGATTATATATGACTGTTGGTGTGCAGGAAAATATGCAAATAAACGCCGACAGTATTTCTTTGACTTATGTCAGCAAGGAAAATAGCCTCATCAAGTCTCAAATCATGACTTTCCAGGCACATTCTTGCAAGTTTTTTGGCTATAATATCATAAATCATATAAGAAAAGTCAACTTTAAGGAGAAAAACCAAACAAACTGTATAATGATTATTTGAATGACCTTTCATATTTCTCTCAAAATATTAAGCATGGCACAAAATCATTCCTCTTAATGTCTCTGAAACCTTTTCTGTGAGAAAAGATGACTAGAAACAGATTTTTTTTACACTATGTGCCTTTGCTGCAAGCCAATGGTAACATGGAAAATAGAAATTAAAACAACAGACACTTGCAGTGCTGTGAAAACATTAGCTCAAGAAATGTACAAATGAGCCAATACATTTTGAAGTACCAATTCATTAATAATAACGAAAAATCCCAAGTAGAGACACAGAGGAATTTATCAACATTTGATACTGTGTTTTCCAAAAAATTTCTCCTTGCATGTGATAGTTGCACACACTTCAGAACTAATGATAGTTCCTTGGAGCTAGGTATTTGAAAGACTCAAAGAGCTTGGGGAGGAAACCTGATAGCATCTTACATTATATATCTGGAAGAGATAAAGAGCTTGGGGAGTGAAGTTGAGATTTATTATGTAGTACTGGGACTATATTGCTTTTTAACTCTCAGGCACATTGAAGCAGCAGAAATTTCTAAAAGAATCACATAAGAATTCAGATTCAAAAATGTGCAATCTGTCCTTTCTCTAGAGTTGGCCTTTCACTTCTTTATTCCCTTTAAATCATATCTACCTGGAACACTGCTATCTGGGTAGGGCAAACTATTAACAACTATTTTGTTTTATTAGCCTTTTTCCCAAGCTCCGGACTCACTCATCGCTACCCCTGTCTCTCTAACCAAGAGCAGGAAATGCCTGGGCCCTGCACACTGCCTTGGCTTGACAGAAGTAGTTGTGAAACACAGGAACCATGTCTGTGATAGTGGTGGTTATGTTTGCTTACAAAAATGCTGTCATGCCAGGTGATTTGGCTCAGGCATTGATTCTTCTTAGGTACCCAGGCAGAGAGGGTGCTCGCCTCTCTCCTCCCCAGAGAGAATGGCTTATTTTTAAAACTGACCGAGTTAAAAACAGCAGTTGGGTAGATCTCCCTTAGACTGCTTCACTCCCACAGGGATTAAAGGGACGTGGGAACCTGTGTTTAGCAGCACCACCTGGTGGCAATGACTTCTTGTAGTTATTCGGTGTAGCCTTGTAGCTATTTTGGTGAAGCATCTTGCCGGCGTAGCTGAGGGAAGAAAATTGTGTCAGAGCAGCAGATGGAAATAATGTAGTGATGTATTACTACTCTTAGCAGCCCATTTCCCTGGGGAAATGGGAAGCCAGACTGGAGGCATTTAGAGCGTTGTACTGAATGTCCCACGAAAAAAACAGAGCTTCCCTCTACGTAGAAATGTGGCTGCAGAGGGTGCAGGATGTCAAGCGTCATTCCAAAGGAAAAAGCAGATATTTCAGCCCACTTCTCCAACCTGATAAAGAAATCCTGGCAAAAAGGGTCCATTATTTTCAGAGAAGTAAAATACAGTTCTTACAGCACCTTAGGAGAAAAAAAGCAAGCTTATCACCTGTGAATTAAACATCATGTTTGCTATTGATTTCTAAAATGTCAGTGAGTGAGAATTAGAGGCTAGGACAAAAACCCTAAATTATCCACTTTTCTATAAAGAAAGTTTGTTTTAAGAGAAACTACTATGAGGAAAGAAAAATTATAACAAGAGGCACAAATTACTATGGGGCTATTAAATCACTATGCTGATAGACAACCTGAGAGAAAGAAGAAACATAAAACTGAACTTCACCCATTGGGAGAATTCTCAGTGAAACCGGGGTTCTTTTCTTTTCTTTTCTTTTCTTTTCTTTTCTTTTCTTTTCTTTTCTTTTCTTTTCTTTTCTTTTCTTTCCTTTCCTTTCCTTTCCTTTTCTTTGTTGACTTTCTTAGTCATTTCTCAAGTTAATATATTCAGAAAAATGAATTATTCTCAAAAAGTCACAACCTCTCTCAAACCCTATTGTATAACATTTACCTGTAACACATGAGGAAAGCTCTGTGCCAAACTCCAGAAAATGCAGAAGCCAGAAATGCTAAAGAGAAGGGTTTATCATCTACTTCTCCAAGGGAATGAGGATCCCACTACCCATGGGAGGGTGGCAACATTCTCCAACCAGGAAGCATATCTCTAGTGCCATTTATTCCTCTCCCTCCACTCCACTTCTGCAATAATTTATGGCTTAATTTCCTTTCTTAGAAGGCAAAGATGATGATCACAAAATCACTTCTGTGATCATGGAGATGCTGGATAACTCTTCTGCATCTAGTAGATTTGGAATAAATTAATTTGTGTTGCCCAAAGGTATTTGTAATAAATGTGCTGCAATCATGTGGGCATTCTGAGGTAGGAACTCTATCTCCTCCTTGGAAGGAGAATAATGGAATTATTCTCCCGTAATGATTAAAATTTGTTGTGCCAAAAGGAGAGAAAAAGAAAGACTGAGTACACAGAGAGCCCAGAGTGCTGGTCTCTGTTTCAATTAATCCTCAATTCACAACACTTTCACCTCGTTTCAGTGCTCCAGGTGAGCATCCCTCAAGTCATATGAAAACCAATCTTTATCTTTTATTGCTTGTCCCAAACCAGCCATCAGATACAACATTTTGTGTGCAGCTCAGATCAGTGAAGGGTTTGGTAACTTGCACAATACCAACAACTGTGAGCCAAAACTGTTACAGATCAATAATATCTGGCAATTTTCTCTATCAAATGTTAAAAATAGAAAGAAATTAAGTAATGGATGAGCACATAATGATTAAAGCAAATAAATAAAACTTTTCACGGACAAAAATAACTGCCAGATTTTGAGCTTTATCATGGTACATTGTGAACAGTGTGATTACTACCTTTACAGACTAGCAGATATGAATTTTACCATGGAATAATTTGGTTGAGATTTATGTTTTTCCTTTTGAAAGGAAAAACTCTTTTAGAATTACTCTAGTTATACCATGTCTGGAGAAGAGTAAGGCAGTGATAGCTTTCAGTAAGACACAGAAATTTTCTGGTAGCCTGGCTTGAATTCACCTCTCAGTAGGTACTTTAATATTTGGCTGCCTTACTTGCTGTAAGGTACTTGGTATCACAAATTATCAAATAATGGAAAGGATTTCCATTCTGATACTATCAGCAAAGTAGAAACCTGTGAATCCATATCCAAACTTCATCCAAAGGGATGAGTACCACACTTCCTATCTACCCCATTATCTTTCTCATGGATTAGAAATCTAGTGCAGAAACAGGGAGCAGCCATCTACCCTATTGCAAATACGCAATTTGCAGTTAATACCCATTTGAGCAAGAATATATATTACAGAAACAAATATCTGAACTGCTCTAAGAATCATTTCAGTGTTGCAGAACCTGCCTTTCAACCTTGTGAGCTGTTTCAATGACTACTAACCACCAAGCTCTTAGCTACAAATCGATGTCTTATTTCTGTTGTGGTTTTTCTCTAATTCACTGTTCAGATTTTCACTTTAATTATATTGTTATGTCATGATTTACGCCCAGCTGACAACACAGCCGCACACTGAACCCCATCCTCTCCCATCCCACTCCAAGGAGAATCAAAAGTAAAATTTGTAGATTGAGATAAGAACAGTTTAATAATTGGGGAGAAAAAGTAAAATAATAATAACAACAATAATAATAGTAACAGGAAAGAAAGACACCTCCACTCCCTAAATACGAACTAAAGTCCTTGTCTTTGGTTGACTGACTATGTTTGCTCAATTTTTTCGGACTTCTCTTCACAGATGACTCTAACTTTTTTTCTCTCCAGTGCTCATGGAGGAGTAAGTACCACAATCATATCCACTGGAGCAGTTACCATGCTCACTGCCCATCACCTCACTCCTGCCAGAGGTCACTTTTCTGTCAGATCTGCAAATGTCATGCATTTGAATACTTTTGTCAGCTTATTCTTCTGGAGTGGCAGGCATTCATTTAAATTCTTCTATTGCCAAATTTTCATAACTCAGATCTTTTTCAAGAAGCATGTAAGGGAGGAATGAAACCTGCAGTTATGTTGGCACGTGAAGAGACAGGAACCTCTAGCAGGAATTTCAGGGACAGTAAAGGTAACTGGGCTGGTTCAGCCACAGGCAAGGGAAGGTAGCAGGCAGCACGCTGAGAAATTTCAGAGCACAGGGCTGGGAAGGGGTGTATCAATGAGAAGTATATCACTAAGGCTTTCTCTTTCCTTTGGATGAAAAACGCACTTCACAAATTGAGTATGTTTTTCTTAGCAGCCACGTATCCACTCTATGAAGCTGTTCATGTTTCTCATATTCCTATGTGTTCTGCAGTTCTCTGAGAGGGTATAGGGACAGTGTCTGGGTTAGAGAGTTATTTCAGAATTTTGGGATAATATCTTTTTCCAGCAGGGGCTGAAAAGGTAATGTTGACTACAAATTAATTCAGTTGAGATGTATCTTTGAAATGAGAGAAGTCAGAAACGTTTCAAATTTTTAAAAATTGCCATCAAATTTGAAATATTCTTGCCAAAAGAATCAGTCTGAAAGGTAGTTCTGACAATAATCCTCTGTTAGCACTACAGTACTCTTTTTCTTTGGCTTTAAAAGTCTTCCATTCAGGTATTTATTTATGAAAATTTGCTACCAAAAAAATGGGCTAACCCTACAGTTAAAACAAAGCATACCTTCCTGTATTTACATAAGAGGAGAAATTGAAAGTAATATTTAAGCAACAACCTTTGCATATCATAATGAGAAACAGATGTCGTAATTTGAAAAGCCTGAATCAGAGGTGTCCAGTCATGTCTGCTTCAATACAGTTCAGCAACTGCCGGGGCTCTTTAACAATTATTGTGATATTATGCAGATAATTATCATTTCCTCTGTTTCCTGTTTTGTAAGAATGATTCCCTGAAGTGTCAGGGGAGTGTCAAACTGCGAAGATGTAAGTGTTGTGGAACTCGGAGTAGGCAGCAAAACAAGTATCATCCTTTTCTTAGATTTTTTATCTTTTTACATGGAGTGGGATTTTGTTTATCTGTTCGCTTGTTTCTCTATCTGTCTGGGTTTTCTCCAGGGTCACTAAGGTACTGGGGGGTTACATTGACCCTCGTGTGTTCGGGGATGGGCACAGCAGCAGGTTGTGCGCTGGGTGCGCCCCGCTGCTCCCTCCTGTTCCGCCGAAAGTCGCCACCCAAGGCGGCAGCTCCGGGACGAGGAGCGGCTGGCAGCGGAGCGGGCTGCAGGTGAGCGCTCAGTGCGGGGCCCGGGGCAGCATTCCCGCAGCCGGGGCAGCATTCCCGCAGCCGGGGCAGCGCTTCCCGCAGCCGGGGCAGCATTCCCGCAGCCGGGGCAGCGCTTTCCGCAGCCGGGGCAGCATTCCTGCAGCCGGGGCAGCGCTTCTCGCAGCCGGGACAGCTCTGGGGCGGGGAAAGCCGCCGGGAGCCCCGGGCAGGGCGGCGGGACGCGGGGAGCTGCCGGGGACCAGCGGAGGTCGGCAGGTGGATCCCACGGCGGGATGCTGCCTGGGGATGCCGCGATTTTCGGAAGTTTTGCGCTCTGTGCGCGATCAGCCATGAGGGATACATTTTTTTTTTTTCCCTTTGGTTTTTGTTCGTTTGGTTTTGCCTGTTGTTTTGCTCGTTTTGTTTGGCTTTAATGATGAAAATAAAACAGACTGCTTTTGGATTGATGATTGCCTGTAGGGAAAGGTATGCCTGTGACTTCAGTCAGTGCTGGAGAAGTCAATGCTGGGGAAACGGTGAGAGTCCTTCGCTCCAGCCCCGTCTTGGAGAGAAAGATGCTGCGGCATTAGTTAAGGCAAAGTGCTTTGGATAGTAACTATAGAAAGAAGCAAATAAAAGGAGTAAGAAAATATTTGTGTGATGTGAAAGCTATGTTTCTAGTCAGTAATTCAATTTTGGAAAAATTATAATTTTTCTATGTTTCCTACTCGTTGAAAAGAGACAGATTTTTTTTTTTTTCTGGTCATTCATTGCTTCACATTTACTGAAGAAGACACAAATAACTTTGTGGCAGAAACTAGGTAAAAATTAAATATAGACAGGATTTTCTAAAGGCTGTTGTGTGGCATAACCATCAAGCATTAAGGAATAAAAATGAGGTAGGGCTATTGTGTTTGAATATACTTTCTTCTAACACTTTGCCTTATATTTTTGCACTTTAATATCAGACTCATGTGAAGTCAAGTCATGCCATATGAAGAAAAAAATCTTCACTTCATAGTTTAACTCAGATGCAATAAGTATCTGCTTTATAGTACCGGCTAAGGAGTAGCTAGAGATTTTACAGCAAAAGTCTGTGAAAGTATTTATTTTACTGAATTTGCATTTGTCTGACATAGAAGCAAGCAAATCTTCTGCTACAATTAAAATTCCGTGATCTAATGAAAATGTCATATATTGAGCAAAATTTTCAGTGTTTTCTAGGTTTTTATCATTACATTCCATCTCTACCCCTTTCCCACCCCAACCTCCAGTCTACCTTCCCAAAGAAAGGAGTCTTTCAAAAGATAGATGTTTGTATATACCACCATGGTTTGTTAATTCAAGGTTATCCTTTTGTATAGAAATTCTTATTAAGAAGACAAAAATTTAAGTAGTTGTTTGGAAAGTTACAGTTGTTCTTTTGGATGAGTACTTGTGAGAAGTGTGAATCCAAATTACCTGCAGTTGTCTCTAATACAACCCAGTAGACTACATGGGAAGTCAAGGAAAGAAGAAAATAATCTGCTGTGAGTAAAGCAGGGACAGAAGCTTTCATACCTCTCTTGGTGGTAGGCAGTGCATCACACAGGTGAAGATTGCAATGAAGATTATGCTTTACAAGGAAATGTGATCTCACTTACCTGTTACCTGGTCTTGTTTTGTCCACCAGGTCATTATGTGGGGGCACAAACACTGTGCTGCAGTAATTGCAGGGAGAAGGAAAATATAGAAGTGTGTGGAGAGTTGATGCTGGCTGAACTCCCAACTCTCACCAAAGCCACTCTATCACCTCCCTCTACAGCTGGGCAGAGGGGAGAGAACATGGCAATGAAAGGCTTGTGGGTAGAGACAGGACAGGGAGGGACACTCATCAATTACCATAATGGGAAAACAGACTCCGCTAGAGGAACATTAATTGAATTCATTGCTAATCAAATCAGTGAGATAATGAGAAGCAAAACAAATCTTAAAAACACCTTCTCTCCACCTCTCCTCATTCCTGGGCTCAGCTTTATTCCAGAGTCTCAACCTCCTCCCTGTAGCACCTCAGGGGGGACAGGGAATAGGACTCACAGTCAGTTCATCACATTGTCTCTGCTGCTCCTTTCTCCTCAGAGGAGGACTCATCACACCCTTCTGTGGGGCAATCTGTTTCTCCCACAGGCCAACGTGGGCTGCAGGGGGACACCTGCCTCACTGTGGTCTGCTCCATGGTCTGCAGAGGAATCTTTTCTCTGGTGCCTGTAGCACCTTCTCCTCCTGGTCCTATTTCTCCACTGATGGTGGTGTCTGCAGAGCTGTTCCTCACACATACTCCTGCTTCTTTCTGGTTGCAATCACTGTTCCACATCAACTTTTTCCCCTCTTCTTAAATCTGCTGTCCCAGAGGTGTTACCACTGTTGCTTGGACTTGGCCAACAGTGGTTCCACCTTGAAGCAAGCTGGTATTGGCTCTGTTGGACATGGGGGAAGCTTCTGGCAGCTTCTCACCCCTGTAGTCACCCTGCTACCAAAGCCTTGCCACAGTAAACTCAGTACAAGGAGTATAAATAGCAATTCTTCAGGTTCCGTGGTAAAATCCCAGTGTGTTAAAATACCAGGACAGGGTTAAAATAACCAAGTCAAATATTAATGTTTCTGTGTTCTCATTTAATTTGGAGTCCAATTCATCGGTCATTCCAAAATTTAATTCTATGTCCAAGTAATAGGAAGGGTCCTGTATTCACCCCTATAAAAATGCATCTCAAGCGTTTACATTTATGTGCTGCTTCAAGGCCTTCAGCACTGGTGGATGTAAGAGGATGACCTAAGCAGTTACATTTACCTTAAATTTCCAGCACTGATGTTGTCATCATGGTGTGGATGGCCTTGCTCCTTGATGGTGGAAGGGTTTGTGTTAGCTTTGCAGAGTCGAGGCAGGTATTCCACAGTCCAAATTTGTCATTCTGTTCTTTGGTCAAGTAGGTAGATCTCTGCTTAATTGCTTTCCTTCTCCTCTTCTCTTGATTTGAACACAACTGCCCTCACACAATAGTTAAAACAACCCAGCCCCGTTTATGAATAATCTTATACATTTTATTTATTTTATTTTATTAATTTCATTTAATTTCTTCCTAGAAATAAGAAACAAAGTTTCATCACTTGCAAGAAGGGCACAGTTGATACACAGGTAAATTGCAATTTCTCTCACACTTTTGTCATCAAATTAAATTGACCTGTTCCACAGCTGTTATTTATTTTGTCTGCTTAAACAAGAACCCGAGGGGTTATGGATGGCATGCTGCTCACAGCAAACAAACCTTGCAAATTCTCCAAGGGAAACATGGAAACATGGTCAGGACATTTCTGCTAGAAGCACCTCAGCATCACCAAGGTCCTAGCGCACCCATTCAAACTGATTTATGATACAAGATAACAGTTTTGTTTGTGTGGAAGATGACTAGGTTAGACAGTGCTCAGAGCACACTTATTTTAAAAAACTTGTAAGCAGATTTTTTAAGGAGTTTTAATAGTGAAATCTTTGAGTTTTTTCAATAACCTTGGAAAAATACCTGCCTTTCCACCTTTATTGCCCCACCAACAAAAAGGGCAAGATAATTCTTAGCCTGTGCAAAATTAGAGCTTAGTTATGAGCCTTATGAAGTTCAATAAGGCCAAGTGCAAGGTCCTGCACCTGGGTCTAGGCAATCCCAAGCATGACTACAGGCTGGGCAGAGTAGTGGTAGAGAGCTGCCCTGGGGAGAAGGACTTGGGGGAGTTTGTGGACAGAGAGCTCAACACAACCCAGCAATTTGTGCACTTGCAGTCCAGAAAGCCAGTCAAACCTTGAGCTCCATCAAAAAGAGAAGGGCTAGAGGCTGAGGGAGGTGATTCTGCTGCCCTTGTGAGACCCCAACCTGAAGTACTGTGTCCAGCTCTCCAAACACAAGAAAGACATTCAGCTGTTGAAAACAGACCAGAGAGCCACTAAGCTGATCAGAGCTGGAGCATCTCTCCTATGGAGACAGGCTGTCAGAGCTGGGAGTCTTGAGCCTGGAGAAGAGAGGGCTCTGGGGAGACCTTGTAGCATCCTTCTGCTACCTAAAGGGGGCTTACGAGGAGGCTGGAGAGGGACTTTTCACAAGGACTTGTAGTGATAGGACAAGGAAGAGTGGTCTTAAGCTGAAGGAGGTGCTTGATTAGAGGGTTTGATTGTAGGACTGATTTGGATCACCCGTCAAGAGATGAAACTGACAGTGCAGTTTATTGGAATAAACACCATGTTACTGAAAGGCATGTCTTAGATGATTACAAATTTGTTTAAACTCTAATGGAGTTATTACATCACAGATTTAATTTTGAAAATAACATCAGCCTTCTTTCAAGTACAATCCTGGATGTACGAAGTTTTTCAGTGAAAATTTTTTTAAAAATCATCAAACAGTAGTATACACTTAGAGATGAGATTTAGATATTGATATTCAAACTATTAGCCCCAAATAATTATTTTTTCTTGCTACTTCAGCATGAAGTCCTAAAATCACTGAAGAATGAGTGAATTTCAGCCTTTCTGTCAGAATTGTATACCAGGCTTGAATAACAGATCTTGGAGGGGATGGCACCATTACCGGGTCAGGTTCTTTCTCTGATTGGGATTATCTGTTCAGCAATATTAGTTGGAAATATCCTCGTTGTGTTGACAATAATAAGGTATGAAGTAAAATACATATTTCAACAAGAATTATTGCTTTATTGCTGAAAAAAAAGGATGACTGCACTAAGGAAATGAATTGCCAGCAAAAACAAGGATAGCAAGTTTTTCATGTTCCCTTTAGTCATTGATGTTTAATTCTCATTTTAAAAATGGTTAAGTCATGACTATACATAGCAGTAATTCATACCTGCTTACCCTTTTCTGCTATAAGAAAGCACTGAAATGCATGACTGACTTCAAATATATTCAGGGAAATCTAAATTCATGCCTTCTTCCTGTGTTTCCAATAGAATGGGGAGCAATCTTCCCTCGAGCACACATAAAAGCTAGACTAATCTTTAAACTTTAGTTGTGGTAATAGCAAGGGATTATAATGTTTTACAGAATTCTTTTAAGATCAGTTGAAATACAGTTCTTCCTGCTTTGAAAATTGCATTTCTGCCCCAGACTATTTTGATAACAGAGCTTTATCTAACTTTTGCCTATTTACAGCAGCTTCCTAGAACTCATTGCTGTTTTCCAGCATCATCTTACTTTTGGAAACAGAGCCTTAGTGCCAGCTGAGGATTCTCACATGGCAGGAATTAATACCTCGAGATATTTTTGTTGTATGCTGAGAAGGTAAAATTGCTGAAGATGCTAATTTTGTGGGAGTCATAAAATCTGACTCAATTACCCTTTATGCAAGAAAATACCTTCTAATATCTTAATTTTAACAGAGGGGGTTTTTTTCCTATGTAGGGAGAAAAGAAAAAATACTTTCAACTAGCTGATGCCTGAGTCCAACAAATTCTAAATCCATAAGCATGCATCTTTACATGAAAAATAGGGTGCATAAGGCAAATAATCATCACACACTGTGAGGACTAATAGATGGAGTCCACTCCTACACACTGTGCTTTCACAGGAAATATTTCCAAAGGCCAACCGAGGACTAAGTGTCTGTCAGCTCAGCCCTTGAGTTTCAGTAAACTTCCCTTGAAACAACTGGAAATTCAGTGTCTGGTACACTCAAGAACTCTGTAGTGCATAGTTTGAATGAAGAAGGGGACAAATATAACAACAGTGCATCTGAAGTGAACATAATGACAATAAAACTTTTTAAATGTATGAATAGAGAGAGGGGAAAAATTAGTTATAGTGTCTCTAAAATAATAGAATAGAAGGAAACTAACAAGGAACAAAGATTACTATTTTCCCCTGGTGAAAATCTTAGTCTAACTTAAATAAAAATGAGAGGCAGAGGGAAAGGACACAGACAATGACTTGAAATAAAAAGAGTATAATTTAAACCATATTTGCTTGAGAAAATTACAAGCATTCAAATTTATGGGCATGAACATTTATACTCAGGAAAATAATTTGGAAATGGTGTGTTAAAAAGTTAATGGGATGTTTACCAGTGCTACAAAAGACAAACACAAACCTCAGATTTAAATTGTAGGAACATATTGAAAAACAATCGTTCCAAATTCCCGCCTTCCACTAACCAATCTCACTGTACTCAATGGCTCTGCCTCTGAGTTGTATCTTCTCTCTTTATTGAGCACATTTTCTCATGCCTACATGCTATTTTTTAACTTCACAGAGACGATTGTTTTAAGAGAGAAAGAAGCTCGATTATCTCTCTAATAAAGCAGAAAGCAATTTCCAGTAGCAAATGCTTTACCAATGGTAAAAATGATAAAGAAAGGCTCTTGGAATTTCAGCTCCCCAATTTCATTTGCAAACCAGCCAGCTAGGGGCAGACATTTTTAAGTGTAAATTAAAACTATAGTATCTACAATATATTGAGGGAAAATACGAGGAAGTCCTAGTGAACCTTGCATGTAATATATGCCTATGCAGTGAGATTTAATTCAAAAATTTCTAAATCAATTAATTTTGGCTGGCTCTCCTTGTGTGAATGACTTTCATCCCTCCCTAAGGAATAATAGAGGGAACAGAGATATGTTACTATTTTATTTAAAAGAAAAATGGTGAAGAAAACATGTCAAGGGATCAATGTCAGCCTGAAGTATCAAATCATCTTCATCCCAACAACTTAGAAGACCAGTCTTTGGACCTGCAGTCCTGGAGGCAATTATTTTATGCAAACCCAGTGAGCTGGGTGGAGTAGCTCCTGGGATAACACCTACAGCTTTGTATGAAGGAGGAAAATATGATCCAGACAACCCCATTAGTCTGACTTCATAAATTTAAAAAGAATCAGATTATTGAAAAATTAAGGGAATAAAATACCATTTCTATTATCTGTAGTTGCTTCTTTTCAGATAAATTGATTTTAATAAGGTAACTAGTAGCCAGTAGTAAAAAAGCTTTTCTCAGAATAGATGGCAAGTAAGAGTTCCAGCATTTATTGCATTCTTCAGCTAGGGAAGGAATATTTGCAACTAAATGAAGATTCGCTGGCAGAAAATTTTTGAAACCTCTACAGAGAGCTAGATATTATGTTAGAATATTTCCTATGTTATCATGGAAGTTATTAAATCAGCTAAAGAGCAATTTAATAAATAAAATAATTACAACATGATGAAAAATAGCTAAAGTGTGGTGGGTACTAGGAAATGTTGATAAAAATGAGTTTCCTGAAAAGATTTTCAGGAGAAAATCAGTTAATGTGGAATTTTCAGGAACTGATCATGGAGCTAAGCAGATATCATATTTTCCCTCAGAGACCCGGGGCAAAGTGTAGGACTGTGCCAACAGTATTCCCAAGAACACCCACTGGGGAGATGTGGCTGATGTGAAGCAGTAAAAGGCTGTCAAACAGAAAGAACCAGATAAAGGATAGAAGAGGGACTAGAGCAACAGAAATGTGTTAACACCAAATTGCACAAACCCATAGCATTTTTTTCTTACCAGTATTCTTTTACAAATAGGAAGCACTGCTCTCAGTTGGAAAACAACAGAGGAAAAGCTCCTGGGATTACTGAAGGCTGTTATTAGGCTAAAGCTGCGTGAGAAGCACACACAGCTGTAATACATGTAAGGCTTTGCCTTTCCAGGGAAAAGAGGGAAATGCTAATGCCCTTCTCCAGGCTCATAACAAGGCCTGAAATACAACTCTCACCAGCTGTTTCCAGGAAAGATAAGATATTCAGACTGGAATAAGAACAGGGGAAAAAAGTAACAGAAAATTACTAGAATCAGAAGTAGGGAGAACTATCCAAATTCAACTAAATTTGGGGTTTTTTTCAAAAAAGTCTCAGAGGTGTATGCTTGTTTTCTATACTTCAGGATCAGGAGCAGCAGGATGGGTAAAGGATTGTTTGAACTAAAGGCCAAAATCGATACAAGAGCAATTGGGTTGAACGTAAACAGGAGACACTAAATGTGACTAAAGGTGACTTTACCTTTCAGGACAGTGATGTCCAGTGACAGCCTTTGGTAAGAGTGGTGAAAGTAAAACCATTATTTCTGAGATGAAATCACTTTGTCATGAGGATGTCTTCACTGATCTTGTCTGTGGCAGCTGATAAGTCAACACTGTAACAAGGGTTATCTCTTTCAGTCTGAAGTTCCTGGCTTTCCTATATCTAGCAAAGAAACCACAACAGGTTAAACAATGTACCCAGTGCCCTACAACATATCTCAGCTGCTCTGCTCTTTATTGTTTGTGGAGATGGAAAGCTAAATGTCTTTACAGCGAGAGAGCATGCTGTCAATTTTTCCTGATTTCTAAGATTCTGCTTCAGATCTCTTTCAGAAATCCAAAACAATTTCATGTTAGAAATGTGGGACTTCCCATGATGACATCTGGCACAGCAACTGATACATGCCTCTAAGTGATGCTATCTGGCTTGACACTAAGACTCAGGTAAAGAGTAATATATTTTTGGACCATAACTTGGGGTGATCTTTGTTTGACTGGAGATATGTATACAAGCAGTTGTTTCTTCACATGGTTTTCCACAGAGGAAATTTCCGTCTGGGTGCATTACCCAGGATGTGTTGGGCATACCTCACCTCCACCAGGCCTGAAGTTAGCACCATCCCATCTCTCCCTTCTGTGCTTATCTCCTGGCAAAGTCCTTCTGTGGCCTTAACACTCTGAGACAGGCAAGCGGGCTCTTCAACTCCTTACAATAACACAGGGATGTTTTCATTACTACTGTGCAGTGCTTGGACAGTGTAAAGGCCTTTTCTGCCTCTCACCCCACCAGTGAGGAGGGTGAGGGTGCACAGGGAGTTGACAGGGGACACAGCTGGGACAGCTGACCTCAATTGACTGTAGTCCATGGCCGGCAAGAATGTTATGCGGGAAGCACTGCTTTGGAAATGGCAGGACATCGGTTGGCAGCCAGCAAATGTTTTCATTTGCATCACTTGCCTTTCTTGGACTAATTTATCTATTATTTTCATTAAAACAGTATTATTTTATTTCAGTGACTATTTGTGTTTATCTTGACCCATGAGTTTTCTCTCTTTTGTCCTTCCAATTCTCTTCCTCTCCTCGCTGTGGTGAGGAGTGAGCCAGTGGCTGTGTGGTGCTTAGTTGCTGGCTGGGCTGAAAAATGATAAGCATAGGGTGTGCAAGTTTAAAATTTGAGATTCTCATTCTGAGTACAAGAGTAATTTCCAACTTAGCCTGATTTATCCCACAAGTATGAAAGAAATAAAGCAGAAAAAATGTTTTAACTTTCTCCCAAAAAGACATGGACAGGGAGTTTTCAGATGTTTTGAAACCTGTGTGTTTGAGGATAATGGTCATTTGATGTCTACCAGGAAACACAGTTTGAGGCTTTTCTTTTCCTGTAGATTTGCATCCTTCAAAATTCACAAAGCTGAAGGCACTGGAGGAAAAATATCACATATGCGTCATTCTCTCCATGAGCTCCAGTCATTAGTGCCAGCAGATACACTTTATAGCATTCTGGCTTTGGTTTCAGTATCATATCCAGATGACAGTGAATCATACTTTGTAATTTAACTAAAATGTTTGAATAATAACCCTTTTGTCTGGTTCATTCCCTCTAGCTTAATTTTTTTCTTTGAAAACATAGCTATTCCATAACTTGTAGCATGCAGTGAAGGCGACACGAAAAGTGTGAAATTAGGAACTCTTCTCACACAGGTTCTTTTGGGAAATTATGATCATAGAGTTGGACTTCTGAATGTGCTTCGTGGGTGGCCAGGTGGAGTTCTCCCAACTGCAGGTTCTTCTGTGTCTTCCAATAAGATTGACAAATAAACTGATACTTTACAGTAAACTGGGGGAAAATAAATTGATTAGAGATACTGAGAGCCAGCAGAGACAAAGAGCTTCAACTAGACACCTAATCTGTAAGTGAATTTAAGTATAATGATTTCTATATGGTGACTGTGGATAAGGACATTTTTAATAAAGCCCTGTAACTAAAAAATAGGTATTGGTGTATTTTAAAAGATATTTCACATAAATAAGTACTGTCAGAAACACAATTTTAGAGTTAGAGAAGTTTGTCAGACAAAAAGTATTTCAAACTAAACATTTTATTCTCAGCAAAAATACATTCTTCACAATTTTGTTTCTAGTGAGGTTGAATGGGCTATTTAATTTATTAAAATCAGCAAAATTATTCATATTCTCCTTTGAAAACTATGGTGTTCAAAGTGAACATAGGTCTGGTGGACATCTAGAAATATCAGCCTAGCATAAATAGAAGATATTGGAGCTTTCCTGAAATGCAATTGATCCAGGGCTTAAATTCTGCTTAAAAATGCAGACAGGAGATTCTTGAATCTCAATGTTAAAAAGGAGCTGCTGAAAGAGGAATGATCTCCTGGAGGAAAAAAAAAAATAGCATGCAATCAAATATTTAAAGAGAATGCTATCAGTCATGGTCACTGATTTTTTGAAAACAGTGGGAGTTATTTCTGATTTTTCTGGGGGTGGCAGAAATATTTCAAGTCTCAATATGGCATCACACTTTGTATAAGGCCTTAAGGGATCCTAATCCAGTGTTACTGTGTTGGGGTTTCTCTTTAGAGGTGTAGCTTCTAGTAATGGTTTAATGCCACCAAAACTAGATTTGCTTTATTGTTTGAAATAAAAGATTGGCTTCCAGGCAGAATGCAGAAACCTTTAATATCTGCTGGGTTTTGAGACCTTTATTAAAATGTCGCAAGAGTACAACAAGGATTTTATTTTGTATCATTAACTAGAGAGTTCAAAAACAGCTTCTGTGTATTATTGATCTTAAGGGAAAACGTAACTGAATTCAGGAAAGAGAAGTCTACTTTGGAACAAAGTTATTTCCTGTTATGTGCCAGAGTGAGCATGAAGGAAAAGAGTACAAACTTTCCCACATAGCACAAGGCACTGGTCAGTCATTGAGACATGGGATTAAACAAAAAGGCTCAGTGGGAAGGACAGTTGATATTGAACTTGTAGCCTGAAGGACAGCATGCTTCCATGGTAGGGGAATGCAGTTGCTAAAGAGAGGGAGAAGAAAATTATTAGAAAACAGAAAGAAGAAAGTTATAAATAATTTAGTTAGAAAATTAAAAGTTATATATAATTTTGAAATTCATAAAATATGGCTATTATGAAGAGGCTACACTACTGCATGATAATAGAAATCTAATTAGGTTGACATGCAGTTTAAAAAGTCAAGAAATTATCAGTTCCTTCAAAATTCAGTCTTGAAAGCTCGTTCTTATATTTCAGTAATATGATAAATTACAGTCTTTTCCCATATTCCTAAAGAATTTACATATAGCAGTATCTTTAGTCTCATTCTTTAGAGAAAAAAACATGCAAAAGTGTTAAGGCAGGAATAAGACATGACATCCTAAATGAGGAAAGACAGAATATAATAAATAATATATGAGATATAATTTATATCCTAAGTAAATCCACCTTTTAAAATAGATAATTTTTTTTCCAAAAAAAGAAAAAAAGCTTTTTCTTTCTAATTTTGAGGCAAGTTTTTCCATCTCGACTACACTTGCCGAGGGAAAGATTTACAAACTACTTCTCTTCCAGTTTTATCACTGCTAACACCAATTGTGATAGTATATCCAAGAAACAAAGGTTTTTCTGATGACAATCTTCCGAACTATAGTGATTGATAGTTTCAGTAAAGCACCTTTGAATTCACCTAGGAGCTTTTATTAAGTGAAAATACTAAATCAGCAATTTTGACAAAAAAAAAACCAGTTTATCAGACTGACTTTAAAATTACCCCACATTCACAATAAAAGTAAGAAACATAATTGACATAATTTATCTTAGTAAATTGTATGACTGATGCATCATTGGACATCTTCACACTCTCTTTCACATTTCTCGAAAATAAAAACCCTTAGAATTGAAGACAGGAGCAGGTCAGACCTGAGAAGGCACTTCCAGAAGAGGCCTGAGCTGAATAAAATGAGCACCACATGCAAATTAATATCTGTCACATAGCTGGATAATACTTTTATTCCCATAAATCCTCTGCTTCATAATAGGAGTGAACTATGTCACGCAACTGTCCAACAGAGATTTTAGTATTTCAGCATTTCTTTTTGCAAATAAAATGTCTTTATAAGGTCTTAAGAAGTGGTAAAACCAGCTGTTCTTGTATGGAGCTTTAGGGGTCAATTTATGAGGGGTACAATGTAAAAAAAAAAAATTGGTTTTCATGACTCATTTTAATATGAAATAAAAAGCACTAAGAAAAGCTGTAAAACTATGCAAGTCGACTATGCATGTTAAAATTTACGAGAAAGATTTCTAAATTGACATCAGACACATTTTTTTAATACAGATTTATATTTACGCCACAGGCAGACATAACATAAATTAGACCTGGATATAACTTTGGTAGCACAACTTCTGCCTATGGGTGGAAAGGAAATTTTGTAAGAAGCAACTCACATCTGTTCTTTGGACAAGGATGAACAGTTACACATATACAACAATCTTAAGTTTAGCCATGTACATGAAGAGTAAATCTGACTGTCCAACAAAAATATCCCTATGCAAATCTGGCCTAAGTGAAATCAGAACTGTGTGTGCAGCAGACAGCATCTCCTTGAGCTCATATATTGACGTACTTTTATGTTTTTGTCTCTGGTGAAACCGGAGAAACGATGAGATGAGTGAAAAGAGGCTCCATAATCAGAAATTATGATGTCCTACTCACCACTTGGAACAGCCCAGCGTGCCAGTTAAATGTAACTGAAGATGAACATTGAACTTAGCAATGTTAGTGATCAAAATAGCAAAGGAATTATTTGGCCCGTGAGATTTTAGAAAAAGCCAAGACTTACATATTCAAAATTAATGTTTGTTCTTTCATGGCAGAGAAGATGCAGCAGGTAAAGCCTATGCCAGACTTTCCTTCTGTGACAAGAGGCTGTGAGGCACATCTCATTCCCTGTAGTATAAATCCACTGGAGCATGTCACAAGAAAATGCCACCATTTGGGTCCCTTCTTACAGAGTTCACCTTCTTCTGACTAGTTTTTCTACGAACTTTGAATATAAGAAAAGGTGTAATCCTGAACACCTGATAGATGTTCAGTTGCCTGTAATTTAAGATGTACTTTTGGTATGGCACAGCTACACAATCTTGTTTCAGAATCCTGAGAAAGTTGCTAAATTCTAAGCTGTGTGAAAGTACCTAGAGCAGAACCATGTGCGCTAAGAAAAGTTAGATGGATTGAAACCCAAGACAAGATTGTTGAGGTAGAGACAGGCCCTCCAGGACTCAAGAAGAGAAAAACTGACGTGAGGAAATACAAAATGCTAATGAAAACCGGGGGGTCTGAAGGTGCCTCTTCATTCCCTTTGAAACGTGTCCATCAAAGACCCAGTGGAGTCATACAGGGATTGTAAGAGTAACTTACCTAGGAACTTAACCTAGGAGCTTGCTAGTCCTAGCTGTCTGTTCCCTACTGTACTAGACAATAAATAATTGCTTTTTGTCAATATCCTCTTTGCAACATGTCTCTGTGCAGTGGAAAAATTTCCTGAGCTAGTTCTTGAAGTCTAAAAGTTGTGTAGGTACCAGTCAAATACATAAACATCTATTTAGCCTATACCCTTAGAGCTGCAAGCACATGAAGAGAGAAGGAAGGCTGAGAAGATAAATCTGGAGTAAGTAGTTCTGTGACAGCTGAGAAGAAACAGACAGGTGTTCCAAGCATTTGGAGCAGCCGAGACTGACAAGCATGAGAAATGTGTTCCTGGTTTGCCCATTGTTGTAACATTGCTCTAAGAAATGTTTACCAAGCCAGTATCACTGGTAGGATGGAGCCACAACTCTAAAAAAGTCATGGCCTTTTAGTCATTTAGAACCAGAACCACTTGATTTGGCATGGACTAATCCGTTTACTCATTCCTCACACTCCTTTTTCAGCTGCTCCTTGCTTCACTTCACATGCAGTTACAAATCCCCTTGCCATAGGAAAAGGTAAAAGCCTTTTAAAAGTTCAATTCCTCAAGCACCTTGTTTGCCTTTGAGTGCAATACACCCTGCTGCCTCTTGGGCAAGCCTAGCAGCAGTACATTTTAAGCCAATTCAGATAATATATTAATAATTATAATTAATAAGAATATTTATAGCAATTTGCAATGATGACAAAAATAATAAGAAGAATAATAATAGTGTCAGTATATTATATTGTGACAATATATAACTAATAGGATAAGACCATAGGATAGTTAAAGATATCCAGCAGCAGGAAGAAAAATGTGAGGAAAAATCAAGCTCTAAAACACAGTTCCCCTTGTCTTTTCCTATATTCATAACAGAAACACAACTACATGTTTATGCCTTCACTATAAATCAGACAAGATGATTTCTAGCTAGCTACATTAACCAGGAGCACATGCTCTCATGTAATATTTTCTCTATCCAAGCGTCACCTTGGCTTTCACCATCACATCATGTACTTTGGTGGTGGCTGGTCTCAGAGATGTTCCTCCAGGCAGCATTGGAGCAGCAGGTTTGGCAGAAAGGCCAGAAGGAATGCACCAATAGGCATGGCTAACAATCACCTCATACCTCATGCCTTGTATTTTTTAGAGCTCAGCAAGTTCCATCACTGCCTCCTTCTACCACTCTCTGTGTCAGAGACGCATCTCAGACATCCTCCTTGTTGTTTGTCTCACATATTATTCAGACTTTTCCCGACAAAGACTTTTACTACTGATAATTACTTTGAGAGATGAGGACACATCTGACTTTAAGTTCCACTCTTCTGTTTGAAGAGGAAATTAGCCCTTACTTGCAAAACAGCACGTTTTTTCCAAATGCACCGCTCATGCTTCATTTCACAAATTTATCATCAGACAACAGACAAGATGGAAAATTACATCTAAACTGAAGGAACCAATAGAAATCCCTCTGCTATAAAAGAATGGAGACAAAAGCTGTTTGATAAGTGTTTAGGGTGAGATTAATTTCCTGTTGTCTAGAGAAAGCTAAGATGGAACCACAAGTTGGAATAAGTCTGAGTTCTATGAAGAAAAATAATCATTTACTTTCACATTGAATTGAATTTGTGGTGGTGTTTTCATTCCACCCAGCCAAATTATTTCCTTTTCATCTTTAAGTTCATTAAATCACTTTTCTTTTCCTTTGCTTAGATGAATATTAAAAGTGAGAATTAAAAACCCAGATAAATTATCCTTTATAGACACACATGAATGTGTCTTACAAAATAATTGACCCAGGAGGCATGAAAAGTCATCTTACAATACCTGTATATGAAGGCCAGATTTGAGGACATTGTGGCTACACCCCCTTCACTTTTGTAGGAACTCTTTGATAATTCAGCTGTGTATCCAAGAAAATAGTGTACACAACAAAAGCCAGTATCACCCTACAGATAGGTAGTGGTGGGCATTTCTGGAGCTGGAAGATGTGGATTCAGTAGCATCCCAGGCTAGAAGATTTCTATGCACATGCCATCTCTTCCCTTTATGATGTCCAGTGCCATTTACACACTTAATTTCATTACAAACTGCATTACTCTGGTAACCTCTGCAGCTGCTACTGAAACGAGTCACAGTTGCTGTTGCTGGGTTTTGATCTGTGCTGGTCTCTGGTCCTTGGAGCAAAGGCAGCACCATCCACTAAGCCACACGTCACACGGTGCCTTAAGAGCCTCAGCCTTCTGCACTGCTAACAGCCCTGTCTCTGAAGCTGCATAGCTGGCTTTCAGCTCTCTGCCTGGTCACCCAAGCTGTGGCAGCCTTTCCCAGAGCTCTGGGGCAGCACTTTCTCCTTGTTCCCACGCTACAGACCTTGCACTGTTACCCTCCCTGCCCCGCACCTGCACACCCTATAGCACTGATACAGGGTGTTCTCATGGGAAGGGACTGCCACCAGCGTGAGAATCACCCCAGCTTCCCCTCCCTCTTCCTACCCTCTGGTCAAAGCTTCTGGTCGACATTAGTTGACCCAAAAGCATGCATGCCCCAAATTTAATAGCCAGCCGGCGTGCAGCCTCAGCAAGGCTTGCTTTCAGCTACACCAACAGCCTCATAGGCGGGGGCAACTGGTAGGAAGAGAGTCCTGATGAAAACTATGTTGATATTGTAGAAAAACAGGCAGAACTATGAACCACCACACTGGAGCAGAGTCGCAGAGAATGATGCTTCCCTGGAACACCCTTCTTTGCCCCTCTTCCATCTTACTTCCTTTAATTCACAGTTTATTTACTGGTTTGTTGGTTTTGGTTTTTTATAACCTGCATTGTAACTTTTTTCTGCATTCATTCTTTAGAAGCAGCTCTGTTGACAATTTTAAAAATAGCTGTATTATTGTCCCCTTTCTTTGCAGAGAGATGTTGTTGCTTGCATCACTTAAAAAATGAAAGCTAGCTCAAAGCTTGCTTACACTGTGCTTACATGGAGACTAAGAGGTCAAATTTTGTGTAAAGGAGGAATAATCACATTTTAAGAACCTGAGAAGCTTGTAAATTACTCTCAATTACACAGATCCTGTAAGCAGTATCAGTGTCAGAAGCTATTTCCATGAGACAGCCAGTGAAACAAGAGAGCTTACTGCACCAAGAATGGTACAAAGTAGTTCTACCATGACAAATGTAGAGGATTTCTATTCTTTCTGTCACCATCATGAGGACTGAGAATAACTGCGTGAAATCAGACATAGCTTTTTAAGATATCATATGCCAGAGGAGCCTTCTGCTGATTCTAGAATTGATGGCTATTATTTTGACCTCATTTAGTGAAAGAACTTGATTGTTGCAAAGCTTTAATAGTGAAAAAAAAGACTGTTTCCTACTCATATTCAGGCAAGACTGAAAATAATTTATTACCACATGAAATACCAATCTTTCTTCATCTTAGACAATGACTCCTGGTCGTCATCAGCCCATGGCCAATGGCAGTAAGCAACTGAGATTCTGCAGGCAGCCTGTTCTGACAGGCTGCTGAACCTGGTCTGTGAAAAGCAAGGACAGGACACTGAGCAACAGCCCAATGTCTTGCAGGCAGCATGTTGCCAGCACCTACAGACAAGGATCATCTGATTTCTATCAGGTATTACCACTGTATAAAACGTACAAGTATGGTTATGTGTTTGTACAGATACAGCAACACAGAAAAGGAATGACAGATTTTGAAAGCTCAGTAATAATTTCACCAGTATTTAATACTTCTTAGTTTAATCCTTTCAACTTTTGAAGGTCTTAAGTACTCTTAACACTTAAATACCATGAAGCCTACAGAATAGAATTTGGTAGAGAAGTTTCTACTAGTCAATCATCAAGAATACTATTTCTAAATATTGTTTAAATTACTAGTAATTTGTATTTCTCATAGCAGCTAGTAAATCACTCATATTCAGTTAATTTCAGAAAGTTACAGTTTAAAAATACTTCTGTGACTAAGACTCAGTGTTTTCAGTCCTTTGAAAGGAACTGCGTCAATCTAACTCCCACAAGAGAGCTCTGTTTTATGGCTACTGCCTAAACATCTTCCATAATTTTCACAAAATAAGACCAGTGTAATATAATTGAAGGGACCAGAATGAAATTTTTAATATTTTTTTAGAAACTAGCCTTAGAATAGACTTTTTCTACCCTTAAAAATGCCCCAGATCTCCCTCCCTCCTTTTTTTGTGTGGAATGTTCACATTCAAAACTGACTTTTTTCCTTGAGTTACACCTGCCCCATTTCTCTTCCGTGTTTCCATTCCTCGCACACCTACCAGCTCCTGCTGCCAGAGGCTTCGTTCTTCCCCTTGTCCCTTTCATAGGGAGTGAGTTGGTGGGAGTGGGGCCAAGGCAGAGCCATGAGCTTGGTGCCAGTTGGTACAGATGCCACTAGCAGGGCTGGAACTTCATCAATAAACACATCAATCACGTCATATATATTAAAACCATCACAGGGCAGTGCTGCAGCTCCTTTCAACCACTTTACAGAGCTCAGTGAGTAGGACAGCCACAAAGCAGTACCAAGACCCAGGACAACAGACATTTTTAGCTTCTGTCACAGCCAGTACCTTTTGGCCAGGGCCAAATTCTATGCCAGGTTCTATGTGTCCAAAGGATGGACAGAAAAAGGAATTAACTAATTATTGGGTTTCTTTAATTTATTCTAAGATGATTCAACACTATTCTTCCCAAAGCATGTTCTTAAACTGTGGATTAGTGATCATGTTAATAGGTAGTCTGATCTCAGCTGGAAATGAAGGGTATTTTTGATCTGATAGATTAATGTTCACTCTAATATTTTACAAAATATGAAGGTTATGAAACCGAAGTTAAATTAGTTTTGTATCATATGTCACTGCTAACTTCTAAGGTAGCAAAGTCTGTTTTTTTCATCAGTTCTGTGGAGACTAAACAATGAATTACAACTATAAACAATTTGCACATTCCTAAAGCTCAAGTATACCACGATGTTACTTTTTTTTTTTTATTAGCAGTCTTGATTGTATTAAAATATCTCCAGTCATTTTCCAAAACTAATTTAACCTCAGGTTATGTCTTTGCTTGCTCCTTGTATGCCCAAGTTTCTAAACTCTATCTCCTACATGCTAATTTACTAAAATTTATTAAAAACTCTTGTGAAATTAGTCAAATAATGTTGTGACCCAAAGCACAATTAGTTATACCAACACTTATTGAATGTTAAGAGGATTCCTGGAATAAAAGCCATTCTGGCATGTACTAGACTACTTTTAAAAAATGCAGTTCCCTTCCTTTGCAATGACTTTTCTTAGAATTTTGAATTTAAACAATATTTACCTAAGTATTTTGTTGGTTTTCATTGCTGCTTCCTATTTTTACAGACACCTCGCTCTTGTCCAGCCATTCCACCTAACCTACCTGAGAACACAATCCAAGACAGTTTAAGTCAGTTTATGCCTATGGGTGGCATCGCTTATTCTGATGTTCCTTGTATGGGTGTACTCAAAAAGCAGTAAAGTTTGAAGGTGGTTTGGAAAGCTGTGCTTTTGATCTAATCTCACCTGGTGATGTTCTCTGGCAAGTTTTCGAAGTTCAGGGGATGTGTCAGGGGATCCTGCTGTTGAGGATACCACTTTCTTTGTCATTGACATCTGTCCTTACAGGCAGACGGATGGACAGATGGATGGCTGAATGAACAAAATAGAATTAAAGGCTGAAGCTGAGCCATGTATCATTCAGATAATTGCATCTCAAATTGTATTGCTATTGCAGAGGCAGCCACAAAACAATCAAGTTCAGCAAGACAGCCCCCATGTGGCAATTGTTACAATGATAGACTGCTATTTCTCCTTATCTTCTCTTGCTGCATTTAGGTAACTGTTGTTCACAAATGGGATCTCATTGCTCTTTCTGACCTGGCAGACTCTCATAGAATCATAGAATGGTTTGGATTGGAAGGGACCTTAAAGATTATCTAGTTCCAAATCCCTGGAAATGGGCAGGGATGCCATTCACTAGATCAGATTGCTCAGGGCCCCCATCCAACCTGGCTTTGAGCACTTCCAGGGATGGGGCAAACACAGCTTCTCTGGGCAACCTGTTCCACCACCCTCTGAGAAAAAAAATTCTTCCTTGCATCTAATATAAACCCTCTCTCTTTCAATTTAAAACCATTGCCTCTTGTCCTGGCAGTATCTGCCCATACAAAAAAAAATCCCTCTCCCTCCTTTTTTTAAGTCCCAGTAAGGTACTGGAAGGTGACCCCTTGTCAGCTGTTGCTATTACTGAATCATAGAAGGCCACCAGATTGGTCAAGCACAATAAAGAAAGCATTTTTGGGGTAAGTATCTCAATTGTCTCTAGTAGAACTCTAGAGTCTACATTATTTAGCAGTCTCAGAGTATTCTTTTTTGGGTGAAAAAAGACCAGAAAAAGTGCTCTAAGGGTTCAATGAATGGACTCCAAGCTCTGTTGTATACTCAGTCCTCAATCCACAGCCTCCAATTAGGGAAAATTTAAATTCCTGAAGATGAGTATAATGTGTCATGTCCTAAACACCAAGTACTTCACTCTACAGATTTTCATTACTCATTTGATAATGTAGACAAAATCTAAATGAGTTTATTTTAACCTTTTTTTTATTCCAGACTCTCTTCTTCCTCTCCCATCCTACTGAATTGCATCAAGATTTTTGATAGAATTAATTCCAATTCCAGAAATCAAGAAAATGAGAGAAGATGTGTAACAGTAGAGAAGTTAAATATTTCAACATCAGAAAAGCTTGATGATGATCCTTGCTGAGGACTTCAGGTGTTAGTAAAACCAGACCCTGAAGTACTATTCGTTATTTTTAGGAACTTACGAAGTACATAAGACGCCCAATAACTTGAAAGAAATCAGAGGAACTAAGAGAAAATCAGGATGTAAAGGATTTGGGGAATTCAGTCTAGTCCATACTTTCTCAGATGGCATGACTAGTCATCAGAGGCTTGTTTAATTCCACATCAGAAGCTTTAAAACAGGAAAGTTTGAAGACAAGTAAAAAGACACTTTGGTAGATAGAATAAAAACAACAAACATCAGTAGCCAGAAAGTTTAACAAGTTACTAAGCTCTGAGGGTGGTAAGAGAAACTCTGTGTCTATTTTTCAGGAACAAATTAAAACAAATCAATCTAATTTCCTTCTTTGATGGCAGTCACTTGATAAAGAATAAATAGAAACAAAATAACTTGAACTATACAAAATGCCAGCAAACCAACTAGGAAAGATGGTGTCAATTAGAGTACACTCACAGTGAAAGAATAGTTGGAAAAAACTGCGCTGAGAAGGTGATTATCACTGATCTACTGTCAGACTAGAAAAATACCAGGGGACTAAGCAGACTGTGTCCTAGATAAATGCTTGCAAGAATCATCACTAGTTGTCCAAGTGCTGGAAAAGACACACACATACAGAATTTGGAGAACTGAGAGGTACAATTTGTAGCTATCTTATTGTAGTCAACTGTATTCCTAGAAGTGCTGAATGTGGACTGTAATTCTTAGAAGCACTTGCAGTTCTAGGTACCTGCTGTCACCACATACCTCTAAACAAGGATCACTAACCAGAGACCACCTTAGGAAAAATGTCGTTCATATATTTTTACATATATGAGATGGCCTTTTTATAATGGCCTTGTTTGTTCTTTCGTTTTACAGGTATACACTTTATCTTACCATAACAACTTTCTTTTTTCCTTTACCACTGATAGTTATTCCCTATATTTTAATTTTATGTTCCATGTGGAAGATGTACCAGAAAACAAGAAAGCAGGAAGGTAAAGCATTATTTGTGCTTCTTGGACACTCTGTGCAGACTATAAAGGCTTTATAGGTAATAGGGCAAAGACCACAGTCCTAAAACATTTAGGCACTTCATCATGTAACTTTCAGTCTACCAAACACTACATTAGGCTCCAAGGAAACAGACTCTGAATAGGATTCAAGGGAGAGAGCAAAGAGAAACCATTTAGAAGGAAACACTGTGCAAAGCTACACCTGGAGTACACCATTCAGGACAACAAAAAAGTACAGCTCAACCCTGTCCTTCTTGCTGCAGGAGGACACCTACCCATCTTATGGATCCAAGCTCTCAATTTAGGGATTACGAAAGCCTGGGAGAATGCGGTTACCAGGTCTGGTATCAGCTGTGGTGCTCCAGAGACCTGCAGATCAGGTGCCTCCAGTTTGCATTTCCCCACTTGTAAGAAGGGGACTCCAAGTCTCACATGAATCCCTAGCCACTATTCACAGTCTGTGGAAGTCTAGTAAATAAAAAAAGATTGGCACTTGAAACAGGCAAAACACAATTTCCTGGTTTTAGTGACAGCAGCTCCTGGCCAGCCTGTTTTATTTCTAGGACAACATGCTCTGGATTTTGTCTCATAGCAATTTTCTGTGAAAAGGAAGTTGATTTCCATTTGAGTGTGGTTGTTAATTCCTCAGGCAGGAGGATCATTTACTTCTTTGCTCTAAGTCTCCTTTAAGCTCATAAGAGTCATGTTTTAATTGGATATCTCCATGCCAGTTGAGAGCAAAAAAATGTAGTTATAAGTGAAAAGGGATGCAAAGCAATATAGCTCTCATGTTGAAAAAGAGTAAGCATTTTTAATCAAAATTATTGTCAGTATTTCACCAAATACATGTAAACAATTCCCAGCAGCTCCTTAGTGTGTGACATAGGATCATAGCAGGTGAAAAAATAATGTGCAAACTACAGAAAAGCAAAACTCTTGAGAGCTGGCCTTTGCCTGCACTGCTTGGTCTCAAACAACTGTTGTTCATTACTGTACTCAAGTCTATGCCATTATCTTCTCACCTTGATTGTCCACACAAAGGATTCTTCCTTGCTTTGCAGTTACACCACCAGTATCCCCAGGCAAAGACTTATGAGCTTATTAGCACGGTGCTTGCTCTGATCAGTGTGTTTGTGATAAGCACTGCCCCCTTCCATGTGATCCAGATCATGAATCTTCAAGCTTCTCAGCCAGCCCTGACCTTCTACATTAGCTATGACATCTCCATCTGCCTCAGCTATGCCAGCAGAAGGGTTAATCCCTCTCTGTGCATCCTGCTTAGGGGGAACTTCTAGAAGGATCTCCAGCAATACGCAAATGTGGAAGTCAGGATGGTTGAACAGAATGTCAACATTGTTGAATACACCCTCAAGTCAAGTTTTTGAAAGGAGATTCTTCTTCCAACAAAAAAATGCACTATTATTTATGTAGATTTTATTAGTTGCAATAGGTGGGCCTGATTTCCCTCCCTTCATGAAAGTGAAATTTAAAAGCGGCTTTATTATTGGAATCACTGCAGCATCAAGCTGATGAAAGTGGAGGATCTGCACCACTGTCTCCAAGGTTGAAGCTCCTAGAACAGGGATCAAAAGAATTCTTTGCTACTGTGACATTGCCTTTTTAATGATGATTTGCATAAAAGTTTTCTCCAGAAGAATGGAGACAAAATTCAGTTTTGAAAGTGAGTAGTCCTCTGATAGTAGGAAGATAAAATTACTGTGGAGGGGATCTGACACTGTGTGTGAAGTCATGGAAACGGTAAGTTCATGACAAAAAGAGACTTCGTTACTGATGACTCAGAAAGGGGTACTATTGATTTTCATCCTAACTAGAGCTGCCTCATCTGGCACTCAGTTCTGAGCAATTAAAGTCAAGGGAGAGACATGAAAAGCCCTTCTGGAAGAAAATTACTTTTGAATAAACCTTTGTACATAATCTTGCAAACAAAGAAGTGAATTCACAGTATGAGTCATTGGAAGTTATTAAACCTAAGTTTTGAAAAGAATTATATGTGTCAGGCATGTGTCTTTGCTCCTCTTTTCTCAAAATCCCTGTTCCTGAGACAGCTCCAATGGTGTTCCATCCTGAAACACTCAGTGCTGGTCGCACTAGAAGAGCCAAGCGGAACTTGGTGCTTGCCCAGGATGAACTCTCCCTCATTTCAAGGGTAGAATGCCCACCTGTTGTCAACACTTAACCTGCAAGGTTTCTAATATGGGATGTAATCAAGCAACATTATTAGGATCTTTTCAGCTAATATAGAAAATTGGAGAAAGAAAATTCTGTTGGAAAATCTAATGTTCCTGACAGTTATTCACATTTTTGGTCTTCATCACATTGTGCATTTATCCACATCATGTTCTCTTCTCATACCACTTTCTCTTATCTCAGGACTTCACTTATCATTTTTTTGTGTGAAGATAATATTTCACTAGGGCCAGAGGTTTTATTACCACAGTTTTCTTGTTCTTCAGAGACCTGATGAGTCTGAAAGGTTTAGGATACACCCCCTCACACTTGCAGTTAGCTTTCCTCTTGTTCACCCTCCCTAAATGGACCTTTTATTTATTTATTTATTTATTTGAAGCACTGTGGAAATCACACTTAGTGATCACACCCCCTGATCTGGCAGCCTACTTCAGGATTCATGACACAAGAAAGAGGAAAATGTCTTTCACTGGAAGAAGTCTGTGCCACACATTCCCAAACTGAGAGCTGAGGCATTGCTCTGTCTTATCCTGCCATCACATGAAATCTGCAAGGCCTAGAGAGTCTGACACAGAAAAAGGAGATCAAGGAGTTTGAAACCACTGTTCATAGTTCAAAGCTAAAGTTTTACACAGAAAATACATCACAAAACATTTTTGATGGTGTTATTGTAACCATAGCAGCCATGGGGAATACTCGAAATAAACTTTATGAGTGAAAGAAATATCTTAATTAAGCTCTGGAAGACAGCTGCAAAATGGTAATATTTCAATCTGTAAGGGTTTGTTCAGATCTGAAAAGTTTTTCTACTTTTCTCAGCTGTACAAATTGTCTATTAGAAATCTGATGTCTACCTACAAGTCTTGTCATCTAAAATAAATTATTTAATTAAGAGTTTACACATAAGGTGGCTTATCAAGTATTACCAAAATATGGCTAAGTGCATGTTTGTCAGCTCACTGTTCCTGTCTGGAATGTGTCACATCTGTTTCTGAATTACGACTGTGACTTTACAGACTTCTCTCACTTTTCTTTTTTCCCCCCATGCCTGGTCTTTTGAATCAGAGAAGATTGCTAATGATATGATATTTAGCACTTATAACAATGATAAAATAGTCTTTAATAATAGTCTTGGTGTTTTTCTTTTTTGCCTGTCATACCACCATTCTAAAATCTTTCTGTTGCTGAGATCATAGTAGTGAAATGGAACCACAGAAGCACAACTTCATGAAATTATCCTAACAGCAAGGCTGACAGGACATTAAATTTCCTCTTGTGTGGGACACTAATAAAATCTTTTACAGTTCAGCATTTTTCTCATCTTCTCCATATTGTTTTAATTTTCCTTCTTAGAAAATAAAATGGATGTATTTCAAGGAAATTCAGGTAAATATTAAAACTTTTTATTTACCAGTTACTAAATTTTCTGTGTTAATGAAAGTCCATAAAGGAATGTGATAGATATAACTCTTCAATGTTTTCAAGCATCTTATCTGGATTTTGTTGTTTCATGGACCACTAGAATAAGTTCATTTGAAAATAAAAACAGGGGGGGTGGGGGGAAGGGAGGGAAGGAAGACATTGCAGTTCAGTTGGATTTTAAATAGCTCTAAAAGCTGAAAAGTAGGTGAAATAATATGTCTCTCAGTTGAAATAGTATTGACGGAGAAAATCTGGATTTGAAGGAAGAATGCTATAGTGGGTCTAGAGAAAAACTAGAAGGCTATGAAAAGGCAAAACAGTGTTGAATTCAAACTGGAACAGTGAGTCCATTCCCTGATGATGATATATCTTTTCTGTTCTGTTTTGCCACTATGTCATCATATATAAGCTGCTCTAAAACTATAATTTTTAAAAGTTTCTTTCAAAATGGCTACTTGCACTCTGGTGCATAGTAGCTACATACAGATAAGGCATATGCCCATACCTTCAGATAATTTTTTAATTATCGATTTTGCATGAAAAATTTGTTTAAAATGTAGCATTTGTGATCAGGGTTGTTAACACTGTGCTGCAACACAGTGTTTCAACATTTCAAGCTTTCATAGTATTTGATCTTATAGCAATAGGTTGAGGGTGCAAATATTCAGTCATTAAATAAGAATATTATAGCTGAAAGTTTCCAAATCAGCAGGAAGCCAGCCCTGACTGTACTCCAGGGCACTGAGGACCAGAAATTTCTTCCAGAAAATTTAATGTCAAATCTTTGGGATTTAATATAGTATCACCTGTTACATACATGGTGATGACTATTTAATCCCATCATCCAGTCTAAAACACTGCATGCATGAGCAAACTAGATGCCTGAGTGAAACTGGATAGGTTATGAGTTGGTAATGGTATGATATATGCAGCATTCCCTACCCAGAAAAAGCACTTAACAGACTTCTTGCATTTTAAGCATGTAGATAGTTTCACAGAAACCAGTGTAGGCATGCAATTATGTGACTTGCCATACTGGGGCTCAAACTTTCTGTCCAAATGCCAGTACCATCTGGAGGTGAATTCACAGAGTACAGCCAACTTAAGGATATCTACAAAGGTAGAAAAGAGAGAGGAGACATCTGTGCACAGCCTGTAGCAGGTAAGTGTTTGGAAATAGTTGCAGGCACAATTAGCACTCCAGAGGTGATCTTGCTGAAAAATACAATAGGAAAGCTATTCTTGCCTTCAGAAATATTTCCCAGGGCTGGATTTCAAAGGGTTGAGTTTGTACCCATATTTGTATTTGGCCAAGGTCTCCTATCCATGGCCGTGATGCTGTAGAGCATTTAAGCCTTTTGTATGACTTAAGATGTAGGATCAAAGTAGAAGCCATGCCTGTGAGCCTGGATTTCTCAATTCCTTCATGTACAAACACCTCAGAAAAAGATAATTTTGAAATAGAGCCCATCTGCAAGAAATAAAAAGCAATGCCCCTGTGGTGTAGAGAAAGGAGCACAAGACCAGCAATATTAGATGTTCCAGGCAGACATTCCTTCCCAGCACTTCCTCCAAACACAGAGGGGTGGTGAAGTGTTTTGGGCTGGGAATATGGCAGTGGGCAGCAATGCCAGCTCAGTGCCATCCCAGAAGGATCTGGGGACTGGCATCTTTCCCTAGGCTCTGAGAAGAGAGAAGCAAGAAATGCCTCCTCATTTTGTTTATCCATCTCCTTTTTAGTTTCAGCTCCCAGAATTTATCTTCCTCTCCATTTCTGTGATTCAGAAATCATGGCAAAGGACCATTCATGCAATATAGCATGAATTGACTTATGGCCAGGTATATCAGCTTACTCACAAAATATTGTGGAGGAAGCAGATGAGACAAAATAGAAGATTTATTTCTTCAGTATTAGAAGAATCAGAGCATGGTGTTCCTGAAAGCATTTTCACCAAGGAAGAGGGAAAATGCAGAGAGAAAATAATTAATAACAAATGTGTTCATTTAAAATTGAGGATGGGGTTTTTTTCCATTTTTTATTAGTGGTATTTTTGACTGCTGCCATCCATTAAGCCAGAAGCAAAAGAGAACAAAAGCAGCTTGAATAGTCTGACAATCTGCTCTATATAAATTAATTGGGATAAAATCATACACACAAAAAAAAAATTAAATCCCATTAAATGTGTGCTTTTAGCTGGAGAGAGAACTAGCAATTGCTTCCTTGGGACATAAGCCATTTTCTCTAAAGTTTGTATGTGTATAGTCTAAAAATTCAGTAAGTATTAGTGACCTAAAGAAAATTGAGAGGAAAGCAAGGTCTGGCTTTTGTGGTGACTGTGCTCTATTCCTTCTAATCTGTGTGGATCTAAGACAGCAACTTTACATAAATAGAGACATAGTAGAGCTGTGCAAGCAAAAAGGAAAATTAATTTTCTTTTTTCCAATGATATCTCATACAAGAAATCTGCGAAGTTTTCAACTTCAAGGCCTAACACTAATAAATTGTCAGCAACATCAATGAAACATTTAATCTTGTGTTTTTTCCATTCATTTTTGGGGAGAGAAAGAAATTAATTGCTGAGCTGTAATCAGATTTTTTTTTAATGTACACACTGCTTGGCATTTGCTTGCGTTTCCTTGTGACCACCATATTCACCAGAGTTTGCCTTTACTTTGACTTGTACCACTTGGATCATTTTAACAAGGTCTCTGATAGAACATATTGCAGAAAATTCATATGATTTCTCTATTCTAGCAGGAGCCCCTCCTTTTCACTGTATTTTTATATCATAGGATAGCTTTGTGTATTTGCCCAACTGCCTTCAGCACAAATCACAAAAATAAATGTCCTAGTAATCCTTTTTCTAAATTCCAGTGTTTCATCAGTGAATTCTGAAATACAAGTTTTTTAAATAAATGGCTGCAGAAGCACATTTAATTCACCTTTAGTAAGACAACTAGACACTTTTCAGAGCCTCATCTACATAAAGAGAAAAGCAGCACAATACATTTTCAGAAATCCTTTACAGATTCAGATGTCGTGAGTTTAGCCCCCAGTTAATGCATCATAAGGGAGATTTCTATTGCAAGTTTCCGGGCATTCATCTTTTGCAGTGGAGGATCCTTCATGTGGGCAAAACTTGCAGTGCACACACACATACCCTCTCTCCAAGTTTTCACCCTTTTTCTCCCAAAAAATTAACACAAATGAAAACATTTCAAAATATTGAGCATTTTTCATGAGTCAGCTCAAAACTACTGTAAAGTGAAAAGCTCCTGTAGCTTGGAGAACTGCTCTGTTTTACCAGAACTGGTTCCAAAAATTAAGTAATCCTTTTGTGTTGAAAAATATCATCTGTTTCTTGGAAAAGAAACAAATTGTAATGAAATTCACTGTGAATGCAAGCTGTAACCAACAATAATGAGCAGCCTGGTGACAAGTACCCAGTAAGTCAGTGAAAAACCCCTGTACAATTCCAGCCTTCAAGATCTGTTGGAATGAGCTCAAGTGATTGAGAAAGGGAATCTGCCTTTTCTGTTTCATGTTTAAGTACTATTTAAACACTTAATTTCCTCCAAGGACACCTGAATTTTGTTTCAATACCTGAGATTCCCCTGGGTGCATGGGAAAGCCATCCTTAGCTTGTGACCACCATTACACAGAAGACTTAAACCAGGGTGCCATCCCCCATAAAAAGGGTGAGTAAACCAACAACAATGAGTTCAATTATGTAGCTTATTCTCAACTGCAGCTGAACAATATTCTGTGAGTAAGCTGATACACCTGATAAGTCAATTCACGCTATATTGCATGAATGATCCTACTTACATTTAAAAGTCCATTCAAACTACTACTCAGAGTCAGTAACACTGGGAAATAATTGTTTGCTCCTAGGAAAGCTGCACTGTATTTTGAATCAAACTACCATTGGTTATTTCACACCTCACCAACATGTAATTTAACATCCTATATTAGATTTGTGGTGAAATGGGCAAGAAGGTTTTGTCATCCTTTGAAAGCTAAGGAGGGGAAAATCAATGTCTGGCACAATTAATGTGATTTACTGTAGACATCTGTATAGAATGAATCGTACCCATTTACTGGGCTTCCACTGAGTATAGTCTAAGGGATCCATTCAGATTAGACAAATCCATCACAAAAGCAGCATTTCATTATATGAATCACACCTAATAAGTCAATTTATAAGTAGAACATGTATAGGCTACCCACATGTACTAAATATTATGTAATTTACTGCATTATGAGCATTTAGGTTCTCTCTTGATGACATTGAAATCAAAAATAGAATACAGTTGATTTATACCAATTAAGCAGTTGTGATCACAATTGTTATGGTGATCCAACTGAAGCAAATTGAGGATCCTGAAAAATATAGTTAACCAAAAATATTTATTTCTTATCTGTTTGAATTATTTGATCCTTGGAGGCTGGGGTTGGAACATAGCCAGAGAAAGCAGGTCTCATAGGATCTCACATCACTTTGTGAAATGTATTTCTCCATGCACATAAAAAGACCAAAAATTTTGAAGAATTTACACAATACAAGACTTTTGTACTGAATAGCATAAAACAATTTTTTAAATGTAATTTTAATGCAAATTAAGGAAGTACATTTAAAATCTTTTGTATGTTATTACAAGTTTGGATGAAATTAGGTGCATGTAAGGGTGACAGAAGAGAGGGCATATATCAGCCTTTTTCACCTGGACACCCAGAAATACACAATTACATTTTAATTGGTTATCTAATTTAAAAATAACTCAATTTTTAAGAGCTGATATTTTACACTAGAACGTATTGTTATTTATTATTATCTCTAAAACAGCCTGCTGTGGTTCAGGACCTAACCCCAAAATAAGAGCTAGTTGTGCATAGACTAAGGATACAACTAAATCACATGCTAAAGCAGCAGTTTCAACACCACAGCTCACCTGAGAATCAGTCCACATTTTCTGGAGGTCTGATGTTAGGCACACTGAGCCTGTAAAAGACACCTCTCGTTTTTGCCTCCTCCCCACTGCAGTATCACAGCAGTGCATGTGCTTATTGCTACACCTGTGATCTCAGTAGTGCTGCTCGATTTGCTTCAGAGCCCACGGGTGCTGCAGGGTTCTCTCCTTCAGTAGGTGCTGATGGTCAGGCACCACACCCAGACTTCTGTGAAGGAAGCTGAGCTGTTTGTACCATGGGGCAGATGAGGCACAGCATTACAGGCTTATGACATAAGGCAAGTGACCCAAAGAAAAGACACTTCAAAAACATAATTTGTGCTAATATATGCGACCAGTTAAAAAGTGTAAGATGGTGAAGTGAAAAGAAATCCTTCTGCTAATTTAGACCTTATGAAAAGCAAACTGTGTTCAGTGATAGATGGAGCAAATGTCAAAATAAGAGCTGATACACACTGTGGATGATCACAAGACTTAGTGTTCCAAAAATAACATGGGAAAATAAATATTTGAAAAGTCTCGTGAAATTATTTCCATGATTGTTTGAAATGAGCATTAAGATTTTAGCTGATTCTTGGGACAAACCTGTAAGATTTTTAAAAGTAAAAAAGTATTTATTGGCAGTGGGATATGCAGTTTATACAATAATCTCATTTATACTGCCCTGTGCATCTTAAGATTCTAGAGACACCTGTGTTGCAGCTGCCCTTGGATTGTACATCTCTACATTTCATCCCACTTAATGACCAGTCACTAAACACCTGGTCAGGTTTGGGACTTCCTTCTGCTGTCAACATGCCCTGGGAAATGCCACCAGCTGGAAGTGCATGTCATTAAGCACTTGTTCTTTTTAACTTGCTCTTTTTGTCCCGTTCTGCCGTGTTCCTTTTCTGCCGTATCCATTTTTTGTGTTGTCCGTTTGTTTTTGTGTTTTGTGAGTCTCCTGAAATTTATATCCAAATTCAGGATTCATAACTCAGTTAGATATATTTCATCTTGGCATTTGATGATTAATGGCCAGGGCATCCTCTCTCTGTACAACTGCAAATCTGGAACAAAGATAATTTGTCCAATTTGAACCCAGGAAAATTGGTCCAGCATCCTGACTGTGCAGCCCGGACAAATGTTTTATTTCAGAAAAATTCCATGAGAGACTATTAAAAAAGGAGGTAAAAACATTTAAAATGTGCCCAGGTTTGCAAGGGCAGATTAACTCTATCTTCTTAAGAGTAGAGAATTATGACACTCTCAACCAGAGATTGTACATGATGGCCCAGGACAGCACTACACAGCTTGACTAGCTGGCCTACCAATTCCACAAAGCTGACAAAATCCCAAATGGACATGATCTACAGCAGTAAAAAAAGTCTTTCTGCCTTCCTGAGTTATGCTGTTTGGAGTGACTTTTAGCTGTGCTGGAAAATGAGTCAATCTTTCTGTATAAGCCACAGGCCTATTAAGGAGCTTTGCTATCAAGACCACACTGCAACAGACACACTGGTGGTGTGCAGACTGACCCCACAACTCAGGTAGGAAAGACAGACCTTAATTTGTTCAAGCAATTCATCTGTAGTCCAGAACAACCAAAAATGTCAAGATCATTAAGGTGAGAAAGAGAGAGTGGATTTATAAAAAGGAGTTTTCAAGATAACTGACAGCCTTCTTTACAGAAGGCTTGGGTTGTTCAAGCAAGCAAAACAAGCTCTGAGAGCAGGGGATGCAGAAGTGCAGGCAGGGATGGAGGCTGGCCAAACATTGGCTCTCAGAGTTTAGAGCTGGCCCTCCAACAGATGAGGAGAAGGGAAAGGAGCCACCTGCCACATGCGGACAGCCAAGCCCATGGAACATGTGAGGCAGTTTTCCAGAGGTTATTTTCTCAGCCAATATCTTGGTAGCCAATGCTGTCTTAATAACCCACACCATCTCCATCAATGACCTGAGTAAGGGTTGCAGTATGTAGATATCCAAGCTCAGACTGACTTATGAGAAAAGGTATTCTGCTTCCAAAGGTTTATTGCAACTGCCACTTCTTTAGCTAAATTTGGTCTACTGAACTGTGATGGCTCAATTTAAACTTATCATTGTTTAGCACTGAAAACCTGAATTTGACATCTGCACTGCAGTGTCATCTTCACAACTTTACAATCTGTATATATAAGTAGTATGCAAAATACTACTATGAATCAGAGAAAATTGCTTTTATTTTCCCTGTGCTCTGAGCCGTGTCAAAGGTAAATCTAAATTCCCAGTCCCTGGAGTCACACTCAATGAGACATCTGTGCTACACCAGAGACAGCATACCACTTCACAAAATATTATGCTCTCAGAGTGAAAAGAGGTTTGCTTCAGAACAATTTTATGAGCATACAAAGGTACTATATCTGACTTTTGCAATGAGTTTATACTATTATTAATCATCTGTATTGCATTAGTTTAATGTTTTTTTTCAGTACAGAAACTGTACTGAAATTGTACCGTAGGGAGAACACAGGGAAGATGCTGGTTTCCTAAAATTTAAAGCAAGAATGGACTGCTAGACTGGATTTGATTTTTTTAATTACTTCCAGTTACAACTGTAGCTTCTGTTTGATCAAGTGTAAGCTGTACTCAGCTAAAGTATTTTTTCAAAAGATAAAAAGCATTTATATGCAGTTATCGAGAGACAAAATATGTTGCCTCTCTAGACTATCCAATAAATAGTCACCTTCAGTAGAAAAATATGTGTACCAAGTCAATTGTTTGGATGTATCTGATTCCAGAATTTGGCAATTGGTCTTTATCCTTAGATCCTAGCACCTGTTTCTGGGACTGTTGGCATATTTTGTATTAAATAGGTTCAGAAATACATCAGCCCTAAGCTGTTCTAAAGCCACCAGATTTGGTGTTTGTGCTCCTTTTCTCTTTACCTTTGACTTTACACATTTCTGAAGCTTCATTTTTAGCTCCTCACACCCAATCCCACCAATGTCTGTAACCTGATGATAGGACATTCCCTTTGAGGGAATTTTGAGTAATCTCAAGCAAATAAACTTCAATTCCTGTCTTCCATGTTCAGTGTGAGTAGGGAGGCACAGGAATAGATATCTTTGGCAAAGAAATAGCTTCTCTAAGAAAATCTTCTAGCAGAAAGATCTGCTAAAAAAAGTCTTCTAGTAGAAATGGCATTAGTTGGCACTTTCGTTTTTTTTAAGAATCCTCATAATGAAATCTCACCTTGTCTAGTTATTGCTGTATGATGGGGAGTTTCCATGGTGACCAAATAAGTTTAATTAAGATGCAGAAATCTTGACACTATGTTGCCTGGCTCAGTTTTATGACATTCATAATGCCCCTTAGCTTCAACGAAATAATGCTGCAAGTAATTAGTGACAAGTGGTAGATCTCAACACTACTTCATCATTATCAGTTCTCCTGGAATATCTCATTTTTTTAAAAAAATTATTCTGCAGAGCACACTGGCATTTCTAAAGGAAAAATGAAAGAAAATAAAATTTGAAGCATTGTAAATATATTAAAAGGAGAGCAGTTTGATGTCAAGACCTCAGCTAGTGTGAGTTTTGCACTGAAGAGCTGACCAAACAGCATCTGCCATTTTTTTTTAAGCCTTGCAATTGTTACTTTAACAAAAAAACAAAAATAAAGACCAAAAAAAAAGAAGCAAATCTATGTGGCATATATTTAGCTTGTTTGCTTCCAGCTTAAATTGGCAAAGTTACAGAGTATTTTCAGAGCCTAAGTCCTGTCCCCGGGACCAACAGATTTAGCTCCTGACCCTGCGCAGAACCATCCCCAAGAATCACACCATGTGCCTGAGAGCATTTCCAAACACTTCTTGAGCTCTGTCAGGCTTGGTGCTGTGACCACTGTCCTGGAGAGTCTCTTCCAGCGCCCAGCCACCCTCTGGGTGAAGAAACTTTTCCTAATGTGCAACCTAAACCTCCCCGACATGGCATCAGGCCATTCCCACAAGTTCTATCACTGGCATCTGAGAAGAAGTGAGAGCCTGCCCCTCCACTTCCCCTCCTGAAGAAGCTGAGGCTGCTGTGATATCTCCCCTCAGCCTCTTCTTTAGGCTGAATGAGCCAAGTGTCCTCAGCTGCTTCTTGTAAGTGATAGTTTATTTACTGTGATTTTTAGATATTTTCTTTTGTAGCTAAAGCTGCTCAAATGTTTCACACACCACACAATGACAGAATAATGGAACAAGATACTCCAGGGTGGTATCTACTACTGCTCTGCCAGAGGTTTTTTTCCCTCAGCCTCTTCAGAATCAGCAAAAACAGACCAGTATTCACTTGTCTGTTGCCACACTTCCCAGAGTTCATTAACCTCACCTCATTGTCAAGCTGAGACCCATGAAGTATTAGAATGTGCACATGCCTGCTTCTACTCACTAGAGCAAGGGGAAGTAAACCAAGGCTCATAATTCCTTAAATTTTCCTGCCACAGATTGTGATGTTTTTTCTGAATGTTTTCTTATTCACCCAGTTAAACAGTGCATCATGCAGAGATACAGCAACATCCTTTTAATACTCAAATACACTTAAACTATGGTCTAGATTAAATCAATGCTAAATCAAAGTTAGTGTTGAGGGTAAAATGTTCCCTTGAAGGAATTTCAGGAACTGCTAGAACTTCTCCTCCATTGTTCTTAAAAATTGGTGGCATATCTTTGGATAGACCTGTGTTGCAGTAAAGCATAAATCTAGTAACAGTGGATCCTACCTTCTCTAAAACAGACATCTCTATATGAACAATTCTTTTGAATGCTTGCATTGAAGACAACCTCAGCTTCAAAGAGTAAACCACTGACCTGGGTCGGTGCAGAAAATTTGAAGGATTTACCATACAAGCCTGCATAGCAGCCTTAACTAAGTACATTTGAAAACTCTTTTTTTTTTTTTTTTTGGAAGACAAAACAATTAAACATCATATGAGTAAAATCTCTATGACTGAGAATTACAGGTGTGGAACATCCCTTGTATTCTTTTTTACACAGCTGAGAAAAAGCTTGCCAATTTTATGGTAGTGATTCCGTCCTACAGTTCTGCTGCTGACTAAAATCAAAGACATAAAGAATTTCTATTGCAGCAGGAAACAGGTATAAGGTTTTACAGCCATCTATGTCCCCTACACACCTACACTTTTAGGTCTTGCCTTGGTTTAGTCTCATACCTGAAAATTATTTCTATTTTTATTCTTATTACACAGAAGTGGTTAAAACATTTATTTTAGGGAAGCTTTCATTGTAAAATTATTTTATTCTAAATGTCTGTGGAAATCTTTGTAACTTTTTAGGCAAATCAAACCAAACCTCTATTGCTATCACTTTCTACAGGCTGAAGAGAGGAGGATTTTCCAACAAAATCATCTGAATTTTCCATTTTCAGAAGAATTGACAGAAGTATCTAGCTGATTTAATATAGAGAAAAAGAAAATAAAAAGGCCAGAGGAAAAATGGAAAAGGTTGACTGAAAAGGCAGCAGTGTTTCACTTGAAACCAAAAAAAGAGTGGACCACCTATTTTCATATCATCCCCAGTGGTACCCAAAATGCAAACATCTGTTGCAAACATCCCTCTTTAATTATGTCTTTGGTTATTTTTAACTAGACAAACTTATCTCAGACATTCAGATCCATGCTAAAAACTTTTCATCTTAGATCTTTGCTCATATCCATACTTCAAGCACACTGCAATGTCTTCCCCACTTTTAATGCCCCCACAGTTAAAATGATGCTTTGGGGTAGGGAAATCTTCCCATGTCACTCAGCAACTGGTTTCTAGTCAAGATTTTAAAAGAAAAGGCAGATGTTAAGACAAATAAGGTAAAGGAATGTGGCATAAGGAAAAGGATGCAAAAATAAGCATGCTCTTATCTTACAATACTCCAAAATTAGTTAGGAGATAAGGTAATCCCTCTGGTTGTTTTAGTGTTGCTGTTTGTAGCTGAGACGTACTTTATATACCTGTAATTGCTTGGTTCCAAAAAACATTGGAGGCCAATACACGCAGTTCCTTACCTATTGTCCTTGCGAAAATGTCTGAAGAGGAGTATAGTAAATTCAATGTAATTTGTGTCATCCCCTTAAAATGATGGGTTACCTATGTGTCTCTTTTAGAATACTTGCCATTTTTGTTACATGATGGTGATTGTGGTCCACCTATCCTTGTCCCTGTAAATTCATGGAAGGCATAAAATTACAATCCCCAAAATTAATAGTTTAAGCTTTTAGACATGAGATGTTTTCTTCATGTAGCATTTTCTCAACTATTTTCAGTTCTCCTGGGAACTTCTTTCAAGCCTGTATAAAACTTTTGGGTCAATGCTGCCTTTCGTATCTGCGCATCTGAGTTGTGTCAGAATCTTGTGACTCCCCTCTGGAGCGGTGGACAGAGGGCTAGATCAAATTAAAGAATCTTAAGCTTAAAATTGATATCAAATATGAGGAACTGTATTATAATGACAATGGCAAACCTAGAGAGACTTATGTTTTCTAAAAATTAAAGATGAATTGGCAGCAAGTGAAATCCCTGCCCTTAAGCACTCTCTGCAGCAGAGAGTTTTTTCTTCCTATAATCAGCGTCACTTATCTGTTCTAATAAACTGCTGCACTTTGTTCCAACTTTTATGACCCTTTCACTCTCATCCCCACCCTCTCACTCTTGGAAACCGCACCAGCCTGAGCTCTATGGCTTCCCTTATCAATTTTCCATATTTCCTAACTTAAAGCTTTTGATTATTTCCATATTTCTTTTCTTCTTACTATCTGGGAGAGGTATTTTATATATATATGTATATATATATTTATAAATCTCTGTACAATGACTCTGAGCAAATGTGCTCTTAAAAGACTGGAAATGAATGCTGTCTGGGAAGTGAGTCTCTCATGATTCAAAAAGTGCAAGAGCTACCCTAACATGAATGGCTGAGAAATTTTTTTGTCCAACTCATTTAAGATTACCTCGTAATCTAGTAAGGTTTACAAGAATTGTATGTATTTAACATTGAATGCACATTGGTATGCATAAATGAAGCAAGCTAGTTGCTTCATTTCACAGGCAATCTGCATAGCTTTAAATACATATGTAAAAATAAGAATGTTATAGTAGAAGTTTCCTGTTGAAAATCAGAGAATGTTCCCTACTGTGTTCTGTAACTTGAGGATATGAAAAGTTTAAACGAATTTGTATGTCACAAGTATGTATCCAGACCAGTAGTTTTTGATCAGGAAACTGAAATAAATTAAATTCACTTCAAAAAGGCCAGTTGATTTTCATCATATGCACAGAATCCAATGACTTGCAAAGATTTTAAAGACTTGGAAAAATAGATAAGTTTGGTAAAAAAACCCACTAGGTACAAGAACCCAAAGTCCAGCTTCAATAATGATGAATAGTAGCCTGTACGAATTTCAGAAGACACAGCTGGTAATTATTTCAGACTTTATGGAAGCAATTTTTCATGTACAGACAAGCTTTTGGCAAGGCTTGCTTCTCAATAAAGTGTGTTGGACTGCAGATGCAACAGGAAAACCCAAAGTTAGATGAACATTTTTCATAGCATGAACAAGATGCAGCAAAAATTACTATGGAATGTCAATAATGCTGTCCCAATGAGTTATCAATGATGGAGCTTTAAGAAAGACAAGAATTTAATAGTAGCAAGTAATTATTCCTGAGTTATGAACCAGGTATAAGGTACAGAGACCTGCTGTTTAGCAAAGCATTTAAAGACTTATTCAAAAACAAATTAAATGCTCACCTTGAATTTTAACAAGCTCTCTGTCAGACTTCTCACCAGTTCTTCACTTAAAAAACATTATTAATTCCACTAATCTCAGCTAAAGAACTCTCACTATGCCCTTTACACTACTGTTAAAGTAGATTCTCAGCCTCATCATGTGCCTATTGATTGCTGAAATCTTATAAAATGTCTTACTCCATTTACTATGTTTCAACATAAATCTGTCATTTTAACTAAATTATCACTCTTTATGGCCTAATTCCATAAAGGTAGTAACTAAAACTTCTGTAAAATTGAGACACTGAAGAAGAGAAAAAATTATTTTTGTCTTCCATGCAATTCCAAGTGAGGGATAACTGGAAAGCTTAACCCATTCTGTTGTGCATCTCCCTCCAACTGCCTAAAATGTTGGTTATCTTTTGAAACAAGTCCTGAACTTCTGGAGTTTGCTGCCTGACGTGATAAGCCAAATAGACCAGAGGCAGTTTTACTAGCAGATGTCCTTAGAGTTCAGCTGAAGGTGGTAATTTTGCCCAGCAGCTCCATGTGAATCATCTTGACCACAGCTTCATATAATAACTTTTTTATCATTATGTGAACAATAGCGAAGATATCTATTTTCTTCTGCAGGTGGCTACATGGGGTATCAAAACAATCATAACTACCATTTGACTGGTAGTAATTTTGTAAGCATGCATATATGCTCTGCCATTACAAAGGACAATTGCCCCTTATTTTGTCAGAAAAAGATACTGTGTTGAATCTGTATCCAGTAGATTCTTCCACGAATGGAGAAAAGATTGCACAGCACATGAGACCAAAATGTAGTAGTTCTTAGACAAAACTGAATCCAGGACTCTGCTGCTGAGAACTTCAGGGGGTTTAAAATGTTTGTCATAGAAGAAACAAAAGTGTGTGGCTTCGCTGTGAAAGAAGAGATTGGACGAACACAGAGAAAAACTAAATTGTAGTCTGTTGAAAAGTTTAAAATATTCAACAATTTATGTCTTACTTCTCTTGTTGCCAAGGTGCTCAAAGCAATTTTGTCATTTATCCCAGAGCAATTCCTTAGCAGATCCAACCAGCATTGAGGCTGATGCTTAACTAGAGGAAAAGCCCAAACACATAGCCACCAGAGAAATCCCTCAGGATTATGGTTTATGTACCTCAATTACAGAATGACAGAATATGCTGAGTTGACTGAGTGACCCACAAGGATCAATTCCTGGCCCTGCACAGAACCATCCCAAGATTCACACCATGCCTGTGAGCATTGTCCAGATGCTTTCTGAACTGTGTCAGGCTTGTTGCTGTGACCACTTGCCTGGAGATCCTGTTCCAGAGCCCAACCACCCTCTGAGTGAAGAACCTTTTTTTAAAATCCAATCTAAACCTCCCCCGACACAGCTTCAGGCCATTCCCACATACAGCTAGATTCTAGTCCAGAACTAGCAACTAGGTGCTCTAGTCTAAATTCTTACGTATCACAGACTATAAAAATTTAGCCAGATGGCCTTGAATAGAGACCCACAACTTGGATTGACTGGTTCTCTCTGTCCACATGAGGTATTCAAACATTCAGACATGTAATTCATAAGTAAACCTGCTTCCACTGTCAGTGCTGGTTTGCCAAAATGTGTCAAACACTGGTTTTGTTGGCATTTCTATGAGATGAAAAGATCTGTGGTGAACTGCTCAACCTTTCTAACCTATGCAGAGAGCATCTCATAGGACTTCTGCTGCAGTGTGTTATGTGGGAACTCATCCTATTTTAATGTTCTATATTGCACTTCCTCCCCTCTTCTTTTCCTCTTATGCAAGTCAAACACATGCAGTGATTTCCTCAGAAAGAGATCTAAATGTCTTACAGGTATCACTGAGAACATTCAATAGGGACAGCAAGGACAAATTATTAGATAAATGTGGCAGATATCACACTCTTCCCTACACAACCCTTTTTGGAGCCTATAGGAGGCCTACTGCAGAGTGATGCAACCATACCATCTCAAAGAGAAGGAATTGGCTTCTAGTAATGTCAGAACTATCATAGAAGGACTGGAGATTTACAGAGCTGTATAAAGAGTCTATCTGAATTCCATGGTCCCACAGTACAGAACTAAGATCCAAGACCAAAATCAGAGATTTTTTGCTCTTGTTCTCTGGCAAGACCTACCTGGTGAAGTGTTTCTGGCTCTTACAATTGCATCAAGTTGAGTTGCAGGCTTTGGGTGCCATTATCAAAGTTGTTTCCTTACAGGTTTTGAGAACAAAAAATATACTTCAAGCAGGAACTGTCTTTCAGAAAATGAGATTGTTAGTGGTAGGCCAGCGTTTTCCTGAGGCCACCATATTTATTGTGCAATCTGAGGAAAAAATGCATTGTGACTGCTCAGTGGACTCAGTGGTTTCCAAAAACAATAGATCAGTGCAGAAGAATGACACAACAACTCTGTACATATACAGCACATGTTGCATTTCCCGCTCATAATGGATTAATTATACCCACACTAAAAAGCGTTATTAATACTCATGCATCACAGGCAGTCTGTGTGCATATGGTCAATCTGGTTCTTGAAAATGTACTCTGCCTTTGTAAAATGTCTTCTACATATGTACATCAGTAATATGATGGGAGAGACATAATGGGTAGCAAGGAAGCTAAAGAATATAATTGAGTAAATGACACTACAGGAACAAATAAGCTAACTTGTCACCGAGTCCCCAAAATTATATCCAAGATGCAAATTTTTCTGGCTGAATAAAGTGTGCTTATAGTCTTCATGTGGTCTGCTTTTTGTAGGCTGCCTTTAGTTATCACTTAAAGTGGCCAAGAACAAGCAACTTGGTACGGTGAGTAAAGTGCAGGGCAAATTTATGACGTTATAATTTTTTCTCTTAAACAAACCAAAACCCTCTCTCCCTACAGTTATATTGGTTAGGGATGGGAAGATGTGATCATCTTTGTTTTGGGGAACTCCTTTTTTTTGCCATGGTTTCCAAAACCAAACACAAATAACATGGGACAGCCCAGAAAATTCTCATACTTGCAGTGACAATAGAACACCAGCCTGGAAAAGCAGAAGGCAAGAGAGACCTCTCTCCGCATCATATAGTCAAACAAGAAACACTGTCCTCCTCCTCCTCTTCCTAACGTGTCTCCAAACCAAGGGGCTTTATACATTTCTGAGGCATTGTCATCTGAAATGAACCTGGATAATTGGGTTTCTTTAGCCAGCATGCTCAACTAGAGAGTGCTTCCCTCTTCACTACAGGGTCCTAGGGTCAAAAGGAAAAGGAGTTTACCTTCACAGAGGCATATGAGTTTACATGCACAGAAAATATCTTACTGATTTGACATGCATATGGGTTGCCCATTACCCCAGATATAATTTTCTTTTACAGATATGAATTTTTCAAACTCCTATATTATATGTATGCTGATTTTTTTATAGGTTTTAGATACATTATATCAGCTGACTATGAGAGTATGACCTATTTTTTACTTATATGTCATTTAATGGATCAACATGTCAGGTGAGTTCAGGGGGAAATGTCCCTTGAAGTAATACAAATATCTAATGGAATTTTGCTATGAGTTCACCGTGGCTGGAAGCACAGTTGTTGCAATCATATTTTGACACACAATACTTGCTGCAACTCTCTGTAAAAAGTTCCCATTAGAAAACTAAATGTTTTTTATTTATGGGATCTCAGTGCTCAGTACCTTGCTGGTTACCAACTTACAGGCCTCTGTCTAGCAGGGCATGCTCATCACCAGCATCCTCTGTGTTACAGCCTGGCTATGTGAATCTCTAGCACACTCCCAGAACTATCTGCCAGGAAAGCTGCCTATGGAGGGTTTTTTGCCTATGGACCTTTTTAGACAGGCTCTATTTCTGCTGCAATTGCCAGCCTAGTGACTGGATCATCAAAAGCCTTTACATTCTTCCTGTTGCCCACTTTCACACAGCAGAAATATCTGCAGGCAGAGAGATAAGGATTTAAATTCTGTGTGTAAAGGGTAATATCTACTTCCAAGAAGTAATGGCTTTGGGACAGAAGAAGCTGGAAGTGACAGATATCAGTGAAGCACAGGATATCAGATAGTCCTTATTCTAATAAATGCTGGAAGGAATAGATATAACAGACTGCTCTGCTCAAAAGTATGAGCCCAAAAATTACATGTACATAGAAAAAAATATATTCAAAAATTATTATTTCAAAATTGACAGTTTTAGGGCTGGACTTGGCAGTGCAAGTTAACATTGAACTTGATGACTTTAGATGTCTTTACCAACCCAAGCATCTTTATAATTCCAAAAAGGTCCCCACATAGCTTGTCTTGGCAGATTGTTCAAATAGTGATCAACTTTGCTATGATGTTCTTCACAGTTCTTGAGGACAATGCTAAAAACATATTTATAATCTTTTTTGAGTTTATCAGACTCATCTCTCTAAACACAGAAAAATAGTGATTGCCACTTCTGCCTTTTGAGTCTTACTATTCCTTCATTATTTTGGGGCTTTTTTTGGTCCTTTGAACCTCTCTCTTCCTTCTTTTTAGTCCTGTAAGCCATTGGATGGTTTTTTGTTTTTTTCATGCTGAAATCCTGATTCCTGTAACAAAAGCCAGAACTGTATACTGTGTAAAACATTTGTATAGTTGTTCTATTTTTTACAGTATGTATTTAACCACCCCTGTTGATCAGTGGAAGACCACTGGACTATGTGAGCCCTTATCTGAATCAAAACAAACACTTTTATTGTCTTTTGAATTCTTAACAATTTTGTGCATATCAAACCTACTAAATTACAATATCTTCTTTAATTTCTCTTACTTTTGGTTGTGGCAGGTGGATTTACAGTCAAATTTCTGTCCAAAACATTTTATTAATTATCTTATTGTTATAGCTGTCCTTTTTCCTACAGGAGCTACAAGACAATACAGAAAGCTAGGTTGCTTTCACCAAATGTTTCCCATTTTATGTGGTTCAAAGTTTTCAGTGGTACCAATCTGCAAATTTTCTTATGCAAGTGAAAATCAGTTAAATGAACTGTGAATGGGAGGGACTATGTAAATCTGAATTTTTCAAAACGTTTTAGTCATTTTACACTTCACTTAGGGGTGAGGAAGTACATTACTCCCTTCAGTACATTTATGTACAAAGGCATAATCCTTCCCTCATCTAATATCCACTGTCCTGAAAGGTAATTGGTCTAGTTTTGGATTCTAATTTGTCCTTGGCAAAACATTTCAAGAGCTCTCACAAACCTCTCAATAGACTTAACTTATTTACTTCTGACACAAGAACTCACAAATATACCATTTGCAACACACCTTGAGAACCTTTTTCTGCAAATTCCATTGTTAAAAGCAGATCTGACAGTGGTTAGCCTTGTGATGCTTTACGAAGGGCCTGAATTTGCAGTTTAAACAAGAGAAGTCTCAGTCAGAACGAGATAGGTGTTTTGGATGTTCCCTTTTCTGTGTCTGTGCCATTTTACTTTGGGTGTCAAGTGGGATATTTGAGCTCTACTAAGTTAAAACAGCAGGCTGGTTTGGATGCTCACATAGGTTTGTTGGCTGATTGCCTTTATTTCACCTCCTTTCCCTTTAATTTCTGCGTGAACCAACATTTATGCTCTATGTCATCATGGCTAAAGATGCATTTTACAGCCATAACAGGTATAAAAGGTAAAGGAAGGAGTAGTGGTACTTCTCCACTCCAAAAGGTTTTCCACAATTGTTTCAATTTTCCAGTCAGGAACTCAAACACTTGTCAAGGAACCTAGACCCGAACTCAATTCTTCCTGCAAGACAGAAGACATCTGCAGAGATGGTGACCTAACAGCCAGGCTGTGCTCTTAGCATTAAAGATTCTCCATCCTTCTTATTGAAGTTGTATCACTTCACAGAAAAAAAAACATGAGTCATTGGGCCAGAATGGTCTGGCTCCTGTGTGAATATAAGGCACTATTTCTTTTTCCAGATGCTCTTACACAGAAATGGGCGGCAATCACATTGTGCAGGGGTATCTTGTCCTAGTGGCTGGCAAGTGTGCAGTTTGTCCTGTAAACAAGACCAACAAAGGACCAAAGTGAAGATGAGTATGGCTTTAATTCATAACTCGATTAATAATTTCTGAATTATGATTAGCTGTGAATTTGAACAAGACATTTGGATATTTGAACTGGGGCAGTCAGCAGTCTAAGGATAATCAGCAGCTGAAAAGGCAATGTGGATTTTTTTATTTCCCTAGTTCACCAAATTCTCACTTCAAGAACTAGGGAACAGGGTTTGAATTGCTTTGTTTGTCCTAAAAATTAGTTGAATTTAAGTGCCTAAATCCAGGAGAACATCTCAGCAAGTTTCATGTCTCATATACCAGGGAAAGTTAATAGGACAAGGCTCAAGATTAGAGAATATTTGAATGCATACAGTAATCATAGCTGATAGCACTTCAGGGAATTGCAAGAAGGCAGCAAGTGTGACTCAGAGCAGTGGGCCACTAGGCAGGTTGAAAGATGTGAGAGGAAAGGCATTTCAGAATCACAGTCTTGTCATTTTGAATTTTGTTCTTTCCCTTCACTAAATTAGTATGAATGTTTCTTTTATGATTTTTCTGACTCATTTTTTCTTGTATATTTTTATTTCAGATTTTATCTGTGTCATATTCCATCTTTCGTGCTCCTTTTCTCTCTTTTCTAATTTGCATTAATTTGTCTAGCAGTATAACAACTGCCTTTTACAGTGCTGACATATGGTTTTTATTTTTTTGTTTCTTAGAAAGCTGTATAATGGACTGTAGCTTCTCCTGGTCGGGCAAATCCCTTATCCCTCTCAGGCAGAAGAGCTACAGCAGGGGGCAGGTTCGAGGGAGCAGTAGAAAGAAGCAGAAGCCACGAGGATCCAGGATAAAAGCAAGGGAGGAGCCACTTTGTGTGCAGTCCAGAGATACTTTTATTATCCCCGAACGGAGGCAGGGACAAAATGGCCCCGAGGCAAGCTCGGGAAGGATATTTAAGGGATACAGTAGTCGAGGGAGGGGAATACATTGGACCAATGGGGAGCTTCTGAGGGAGGAGTGAAGTATAACAGAGGACCAATGAAAAGAGACCGGGGGAGGGAAAACACTCAGGGGACCAGTCATACCTTAGAATAGGGATGACTGACACAGAACCTTCTGGAAGAAAAGGGGCAGGGTAAGGGAGATTGACGCTCAGGAGGGTAACGACAACTGGGATTGACAGGGATATTTAGGGTAACACAGGGGAGGAGAAAAGGATACTGACAAGTGGGTTGGCGGGAAAAATCATGAAAAAACAGCTTGGGCCAAACCACTATGGGGGGATAGAATAGGGGTACAAAGGACCAAACCAAATTCAAACTTACTAACATTAAATATCTAACTAGCACAGAATGAGAATCGACAAACATCAAAAGCACAACGCCACAATGGACTTCTAAATTTCCATTTTTAAAGCCTGCAATATTTCTAACTGCACTAACTACAACTCACCAGCAAAATGTCTTAGCAGCTCTGGAACACTGACAAGAGATCCACTTCGAAAGACTGGACTGTGATTTAGTTCCACAACATTTGTAAACTTTCAAAGCTCTGAATGTGCTCAACATTTCATTCTTTTAGGAGGAAAATGAACAGATTTAGACCATTCCTTGGACAAATTGCAGTAATATATTGCTGTAAAGTGCAAAAGCATCACAAGCTTTTACAAGCGCATTTGGTCTTGCTACCATCATTAAAATAGTATCATCCAATTAGACTGTGGGCATACAGGATCCAGTGACAAAACTGAAAACAAAGCCCATTAGGGAGTCTTACAGCATCAAAAGTCTAGCACTAAGTATAATTTACATCATCACTGCTTGCCCATGTCCAGTGTTTGTGCTGGCCCACTGGCTTGTGTTATGTGAGTGAAGTGCTCCACCTGCTGTGTGCCCAGGCAGGCAAGCCAGGCACTCAGGCACTTTGCACTGTGTTCACACGTCTCTCAGGGCTCCAGCACTCTTCATCAGCCACATCTGCAAGCACAGAACCTGCGAGTGCTCAGAGTCACCTAGTGTTCAGCCAAAGCAAAACACAAAAGACAAACAACAACAAGCAAAAACAAAAACAAAACAAAACAAAAAGGAGGCACAGATGATAGGGCTGCTTGTCTTGTGTAGGCAGCTCCTACAACGCTTTGCAGTTAGCAAAGAGTGCATTTGGGAGCATCACCTACCTGTGTGACAGAGATATTTTAGCATCACCTGTTCAAACACTATGTCAGTGTGCCATGATTTGAATATGCTCAATTATTTTCCCACTAGGTGCCATTGCATCATCCAGTACACCAGGTGTGCAGCAACCCAAAATTCAATTAGTACCAGACCTCCACAGAAGTTCAGGAGGCTGCATCCCTAAATTTTTTTTTTAATAATTCTTTACACTTAGATCTGACATATATTTTAAGGTAGATCACTTGTCTTGGTTTATTCTGAGATTCTTATTTCTACATTGGCAATTTCTGAACTAGCAACTTCTTCCTTTGTCACAGCAGGTTCTGCTACATTTTCCCCTCTGGGCTAGCCTTGGTGAACATGCAAACACACTCATTTGGTCCAGACAGAAGAAGGAGATTCTTTCATCTTTGCAGTACAAACTGGTTTTCCCATTTGAAAAAAATCTCAAACTACTATCTCTCCAAATAAATATATTACTGCAGTACCAAACACTTAAGCAAGTTGCTGTTTCCATTGAAGTTAAAACTGTGTTAAAATAACAGTTTCATACTGGAAATAAAAGATGCATTTTGTGTTTTGTGGTCATATTGAGGCTTGAGAAATATGACCTACTTAAAAAGGCTAGAGCAGGCAAATACCAGCTGGTTATTCCAGATTTCTAAGGTTTTTCATTTGTTAAATATGAGGTGGTGCCTAAAATGTGCTGAGCAAGTAGTTGACACTGCTGAAAGCTCACTTTTCTACCTTATGAGAAAGAATTGTGACTTTGAAAATAACTGAATTTTTTTCATGTGTCTAGGTAAAATAGAGTTTATGTTTGGGAAGTCCTTGCTGTGCTTATGCTTATGTTTGTTGCCTAGCTTTAAACTGAAGGGGTAGAGACTCAGATTAGATGTTAGGAAGAAATTTACTCAGAGGGTAAAGAAGCTGGAACTGAAATAGGTCACCCAAAGAGGCTGTGGATGCCCCATCCTTGGAAATGCTCAAGGCCAGGTTGGATGGAACTGTGAGCAACTTGCTCTAGTGGGGGTGGCATCCTCGTCCACTATGGGTGGGGGAAAAGGGCAGGGAGTGCAAGGATGGTGAAGGGCAAGGGGAGATAGCAGGGAGGAGTGGTTGGAATAAATGATCTTTAAGGTCTCTTCCAACCCAAGCTTTTCTACAGTTCCATGATTCTGTGATTTCCATTTGGGTTTTTTATTTTCCCTTTGATTTTCCCCTCCACACAAAACAAATCTCTAATAAGTTCTCCATCTTTTGAGAACTTAGGGGGATCAGAAATACACAGGGTGTCAGATAGTATCAAAGACCAAAGTTACAAGTTAGTTACTTACAAGTTACAAGTTCCTTACAAGTCAGAGTTCGATAGGGGTCTCCAGTCACTTGAAAGAATGGATGGAGTAGAACTCACCTAGTGCCCAGAGGGTTCTTGCTGGGCCTGTCACAGGACTGACATGAGAGGTTCAAGGTTACCAACACCTCAGTCTGAATGCTGAGGACAGAGCAGCTAGCCAAGTTTTGGATGTGCCTTTGGCAAGGAACATGGTGGCAGAGATCAGTGATGGCTACTCCCCCTAGAGACCCCTTAGGTGTCTGCGGTATCAAGTTTGATACACCACAAATCAGATACAGAAAGAAGAAAATACAGAACAGCCTGGCTGGAAATCTAGGACTCTCACGTTTCCCCCACACCACAGATTGCACTTCATCCCCTCTCCCCCTCACCCAGACGTTACCAGCTACCAACAGGCTAGAACTCCTCTCTCGTGTGTCTGTGCATCCCAAGAGTCTGCAAGCTGTCACTTCCAAATGGCTTAGCAGGATAACCAGCAGGCTTCTTCATCACCACCAGAGAGTTCGTGTGGGTAGCCAGCTGCTCTCTCTTCCTAGTCCGGGCTAACCTTCCTAGGCTTCAGAAAAGGGTGGGAATTTCAGAAATGTTGCTTTATAACACAGGAAATATTTGTACATTACTTGTCCATCCTAAAAGTTATTTTCCCTCTACATACTGTGCTTTTAGATTCAAAAGCAAGATCAAAACTGCTGTGTTGATTCTTGATACTGGCAAATAAATTGTTCTGAGGCTACATAAGACCCAGAAGATATCACAATATAGTGAATTCATCACAGTGAAACAACTCATCTGAAATTACTCAAAGCTTTTCTTGGAAATCAGTAGTTCAAACCTGGAGGAAACATGGGCTACATCTTAGCAGAAATACAGATTTTAGTAATTTGACTAAAAGACTCCTGGATCACTGTGACCTACTCAGTAAATCTGTAACAGCCTAGGACTACCAGACATGATGTTTGCTGTTTCTTGAATTCCTAAATTATTTAGAGAACAAGAGCTGAAGTCTAGATCTCAGATCACAAGTGTTATTAATCTCATATTTGTATAAACTACATGGTTTTCTTGAGAGTCCTTCTCCTAAGTTAGCATGACCCAGCAGGCATTTTTCTTGTCTTCCTATAAAGTTTTGGCTTGAATCAGATTCCTACTTGAAGGAAAATATTTTCTAAAAAACAAACACTACAAATAAAATAGTGGTAACTAAGAGAAACTAAATAAATAACATGCAAGCTATCAGGCACCAAAGTGTCTGTATACTGCATACTGTTGTGCCTGTCCTGCAGGGAACACAGTTGTGAGCTGATTATTGTGAGGACATAAATTTTTCACAAAACAAAGATTTGTAGGAAAAATAATGGTCCACTGATTCAGCTGGGGGCGAGGGGGAGTGGGAACAAAATAAAGCAGAGAAGTATTTGGATATGCAAGCTTTCCTTCAGATTTGGACGTTTTTTCTCTTTCAGTAGAATTTTGTCATATCCAGTAAGCATCCCCTGGGAGAGCCTGGGGTAAAAAATCTGAGAACCACAATCCCAACACTGAACATTCCCTGAAGTTAACTGGGTTTGATCACAACACTATTAAAGTCAAACAGCCATACAACACATGAATGGAAATAATTCTCACCTTGTGAGATGGTGGTAGAGCTGTATCCTTCACTTTACAGTAGAGATTTCTGTCCTTTCTGGATTTTTAACCTTCAGATAAAATTTTCAGGTGGCCAAGACTCACCCAACACCACATGCTTCAGAGAAAGGGAAATCTGGACACACTGCACTGAAAACCACAGATCCACACTGGAAGGAAGGTGTCCCACCACACCTTTGACAAGCCATATTTCTAATACAGGTTCACTTTATGATGAAGGAATTCAGAAGTCTCCTATAATCAGAGTGACTGAGAATGTGTATGCTGTAGCTGAGACAGCACACAACTGAATGTATTATTGGTGCTATTTGTCTATTTTGATTGCTTGGAAGGGGTGAAATGGAGAGAGATTACAAGTGTGATGTGAAAAAAGTGCTTAGCAGTCACAAGAAAGCTTCTGAAGAACAGTGAGTGTGATTCAATTTAACACCTAAGGTTATGTTTCCACATTTAGATATCCATGTGTGATTCAAGCACCTAAACTCACATCACGATCTGCAGATAAATGATCAACAGCATTTAACAGTTAGCAGGGAGAAATTCAGTTGACCAGCTACTAGGAATCTTATCCTGAGGTAAGATCCTACTCAATGAGTTCAGGAAAATATGGGATTTGCTGATAGGGATGAAAAGTTGGTCCCTGCTTACATAATACCTTCAGGAACCAGGGCCTTGCAGCAGTACAAATGCAATAATAATCACCATTCCTCAGAAAATACAAAGTGTGCTCTTTGTCTCTCTCTTACTGACAAAAGTGCCCTGACAGGAGCAGAAAAAGATGCACAGTCTTTGCTACAGGCATCTGAAAAGTTGGCAATATTCCCAGAAACCAGGGATACTCTGGGCACAGTCAGCATCGCATGGCCATGTGTGCCATGGAGCAGAGGGTCCCAAGGGATGCTCTTGAGGCAAGAGGCTCAGCACAGCCTGGAAGGCCAGCCCCTGCCTGAAGTAACATAACGTGTTGAACCTGCTACACATCCTGTAGAAATCAACGATAATCCTTTTACTTTCAGAGGTTTGATACGCCACCACTGTCATTGCCCTTCTCCTACACACTTCATACAGCCTTCTCCTTGCCTCAGTTGCATCCACCCACTGATGGCTCCCAGGAAAAACAAGGTTGCATGAATTTGCAGGCTCAAGCGCTGTGTGAGGAACTTAGATATTTAATATGCAGCTTACAGTCGTTGCTCTCAGCTTCAGTAGCCATCTGGAGAAAAGTTTTAAAGCTCACTGACATGCTGGAGAAGTGGACCTGATTGAGAAATGATGTTCAACAGCTGCCAAAGGGGAGGGGGATTGGAGCTGAAAGTTTTCACCGTTGGCTCCAGCATTGCCCCACAGTGCTAGTAGCAAGTAAATATATGTCAGAAACTACTGATCGTGCCCAGTTTGCATTTCATAAATTAAAATGTATCAGCTGTTTCTTAACATTTTATTTTCAGTCTTCTTTTGGTCATAATTTGGCCTAAGGACTACATCTGTGATGAATTCCTTGTAACAGGACCTTGCCATTTGGACAACAGTTGTCATCAAAATTTTCTAGTGTGCTCACACAGGCTGAGAGAAATATATTTTTTAAAATATTCTATCACTCAAAAATTAGTTTAAAAATCACTACTGCTTATTGAGTTGAAAAATAGTCTGTATTGAAAGTCCGTTTCTCCCTTGCTCTGATTGGAAATGTTTAAGTGTCTGTGTGTATATATATAAACATAAGCACAGCCACACAATAGCAGGGATCTGTATAGACAGTAAATAAACCCATGTAATGTAGTTTTCCAAAATGCAATTTCTCCTCTATTTTAATGTTACATAGCAGCTTGAAGACAACTCCAAGTGTTTGTTTTGAAGCATTATTTTCTCAAATCTGATCCTTATTTATATTTAGAGATCAAGGCTTTTGTCAAGCTGTATGCTTGGTGTTACAAAAGGTGGCGATTCAGGTGCAAGGCCCTGGAGAGAGATTTTCATCTCACACTGCAAGGTCCCACCTGCCCTCTGAACACCCCTGTGCCTTTCGCAGCCCTACACCAGGCCATGTGTGCATCAGTCTGCCCAGGCTGCTGAGAATGGGAGCCCTCCAAGGCCAGCACCTTGGCAAGAGCTCCACTTCCAGGAGCTGCAGCTGAGGTCAGCTCCAGATAAGTTGCAGGAGGGACAGGGAAGCTGTATGAAAGGGACGTGGCTCATCACTACTGCACTTCTAATGGATTTCAGGAGGGCTGTCCCTGTGGAAAATGGATAACCAAGGCTGACAGGAGATAAAAGGAGAGCATTAAAGCCAAACGAGGATGGTTGTGACATTGTTGTCTAACAGGCTACAGCCTAAAGCCACCCACTGCGCTGTCCCTGTTGGCTGTGATCACACTGACACAAACTTGGGAGCTGTGCTCAGTGTGGAATGCAGGAGTGAGGCCATTGCTTTGCCTTTGTATAGCTGGCCAAGTACGCTGTTGTCCAGCTTGCTTATGATTCCCCCCCACCTCAACATATGTTTTTCCTGAGTATTTGACCCACAAGAGACCTAAAAAGCCCATGAGCTTTCTCAGTCTCCTTCTTCCCATTCCCTGTGTCTGTCCCCACAGGGAAAAGGCAGAGTGTGAGGGGCTGTGTGGGAGTTTGGCTGCCAACCAGGACTGATTCACCACACACCAGAGTGGAGGTTCCAGGAGTTTGATTGACTGCTCCCTAGACAACAATAGGATTTCAGGTGTCACCACTCCTGCTCCAAGCATAAACAAGCAAGTCAGCAAGCAAATATTAGCTTTTGCTTTTCTAAGTACTTCTTCACTGCAGTGTCACTTCTATTCATCTGTGGAGACCTACAATGAAGTGTCAAGGCAAACACAGCATGGTGTAGAAGCTGCTTACTACAACACCTATGCAGAATAAGGAGTATGAGTTCAGACTGTCAGCAAATGAATAGGAGGTGGGAATTGTGCCTATTTGTTTTTCTCCAGATGTTTTTCTTCTTTTCTTAGATGTCCCTGTACCAGCGAGAGCAGTGGAATGGGACAGCATCATCCCATTGCTCCAGGGGTAGGTTTACACTGCCAGGTAGTTCTGTGATATCTGTGCTGGCTCTTCACAAACTGGTTTAGGTACTAGTTCAGAGCTCTTGAGCTGTGACTACAGGGCTAGCAGGATAGATCAGCACCATGGAGCTCTTTGGTGTGCCTACACTTACTTGCAAATTGCAACGTCTTTTCCCCTGTCTTCATCGCATAATTTTTTTAAGGCTTCACGCTCTCAGTGCTTTTCACAGGAAAGTTAGGCCCCACAAAAGCACAAGTGAGAATGAAAAGACAAGAAGATCTAGGCTCTAGGGAATTTGCTACTAAGTGATACCAGAAATACTTTTCTGAGGCAGCAAATTTCTTTCAAAAATCCATGGCAGAAGAGACCTGTTTGTCTTTTCCAGTTTCCGTTCACTCTACTAACTATTCCTCAGCATGTGTCATGCTTTGACAGCTTTGACAGCTTTGTTGCTAGTATGCACAGTAGTCCATAGGTAGCAATCTCCCACTATCCAAGTGTAGAAGAATGGGGTTTAGATGACAGATGCTGCTACCTATTTCCTAGCAAGCATCTCCTGTGGAAAAGCCACTTGGGTAAGCATTCAGGCAAAGCAGTCAAGCCCACACACACCACACTCACCACGGCTAGCTCAGCAACGAGAGGCAGCAGGGCCTTTTGTATGCTAAATTTCAGTGAAGGTTTATTCCAGCATGCCAAAGGGAAACTGGGGACAAAACACCAAACCATGTGGTGTGCACAAGCATGGAGTCAGTGGCCAGTGGGCTGAGGGCACGGGGGTGGCACAAAGGGCAGGGCAAAGGGCACTGGCCTACGGGGAAGATGGGGCCAGCCACCAGGGATACCATAGCCAATGAGGAAACAGGGAAAGGAGAAGCTACGAGAATTTGGAACATATGGGGAAAGGAACTGGGGTGGTTCATAGTGTTACAAGGCTCCATGGGGAAAGTCTTCTCTTTCAGCCTAGGTGGAGACTCTATGGTATATATTCTATATACCTATGGTATATATTCTATACTCTATGATGTAGAGTACATATATGGTATATATTCTCCCAAGTCAAGGCCCTGGGGATTTCCCTGAAGGGTTCAAAGGATTCCACATCCAAGGAATCCTGTCATTGCCAGGGGTGGGTGGCAGGGAGTCTTTTCCAATGACAAGGGGTTCCTTCTAGTCAGGGTAGCATGGCCCCAGTTCCACGTCAGAGGGGACTGGTGGGTGTAGCATGGCAGAGGGAGGTGAAGATATTGCCTGTTGTCAGGGGTTTTCAGAGTGAGCAATAATGTTCCCCTCCTCGTGCACACTGTCATTAGTATTGCTGCTGTTACTGTTCCTTTTCTTATCTCATTGCTGTTTCCAGTAAATTGTTCTTCTCTTAACCCATGATCTTCACCTTTTGTGTCTCCAGTTCTGTTCTCCAGTCACCCTCATGGGAGGGAGAGAGGAAAGCAGGGGGAGCAAGACAGCAGTATGTGATTTGGAGAGTCTTGGTGGGGGCACTGAGTTGGGAAGCACCATTCTCAAACCACAATACCTTTCTAAATGTGAAAGAAATAGATGTAGAAAGAAATGAAGGTCACCTCAGGAATACTCATCTGAGATATTGAAAGCCCAGAGTTTTCCTCTTTTGCCATCTTCAGTTCCTCAGCTAAGTTGTGCCAGCCCATTCCCTTGGTTTACACTGAGGTTCAAACATGCTCAGTCCTTTCCTCGCTTCACTGATATGTTTTACTGCCTGCAAGCAGTTATGCTCACAATATTCAAACAACGGATTTTTCTTGGTTTCTCACTGGCCCAGTGAATATTTAACGTTTTGATACGAGCTATTTTCATTACAGGTCCCAGAGGAGGAATTAGGTAGGTAACTACACCTCCAGGGCTTCCATTTAGGTGCATCAAGTCTGAGTTATGTGGGAGTCAGAGACCAGGCATCCTGATGCTGTTCTATTATAGATCTATTCTAGCAGTGAAACTGTTTCACAGTGCATATCACCACAACTTCGGGATTCCTGTACAAATTTAAATTTTTAAAAGACTAAAATCCTGACCAAGTGTCTCTCCTGTGCACTTCCACCTTTCTGGCTTTTAATAACTCTTGGCAGCTGGGAATTGATTTGGAAAACCTGACAGCAGATAAAATTGCTTAGTGGGAGGAATGCTCAGCTTCGGCTTCAATTTTTTGATCAAGCTCTCATTTATCCTCATAGTCTCTGAAGTTACTGATTCTTTGAACCTGGCTGCTATTCCACATAAGCAATGTTTTATGTATAATCAACTTCTTCATTACATAACAACCAGGAACATCTGAAAGCTTTAAACATATTCAAGCATTTTAATGATAGCAAGGAAAGATTTATGGGCAGAGTGAATATCTTTTATTGGCCCGATGATGTAGTTGGAAAAATGCAGACTTGCTTTTGGGCACCCAGACCTTTTTCCGAATATGAAACAGAAGCTGCAAAACTGTGGCTTGATGTTTGCCATTTCTTTTGGTTCTGAAGCAGATCGTGGATGTCTGAAGTCTTGCCTGGTTTCCCAGCAGTGCAAGTAGATAAAGTATTAAGTCTCTGCAAATCTTTATTTGGTTATACCCTTAGATCATCATGGTTACATTACACAACTATTTTAGAATATTATCAAATTCATTATAAACTGAAATAGCCATATGCTTGATGACCTTGCCTTTGAATTGTCATATTACTTTGTCTTGTTTTCAAGTAATACCTTACCACAAAAGCCTTTCTAACCAGTCTCTGTAGACACATAATATTTGATGTTATTGTCTAAGTTGTATTTCTTTTTTTAAAACCCATAAAAAATGTTTACTTGCTTTTAGGTTTCCTCCATGAAATTTTCTCCTTAAAGAGAAGGAAAACGCACCATCTGTGGCATAATTTGTAGCTGCTTATTTGAGGCAGACTGTTCAGAAGGAAGTAAATCTTTCCACATTTTAGAAAGCTTGTGAGGGAAGGGATTTATCCACATTTAGCAGGCACTGGGGTAAGTACATTCTTCTGGAAGCCGCAGGTTTGGGGGGCAATAAATCCTTCCATTTCTATTAGACAGGAGGCAATAAATCCTTTGATCTCTATCACACTCAATGATTTTACTCCACTCAGAATGTACATTTCATTGAGGTACTGTCTTCATTTTCCCATTTTCCTGGGATTAATTTATCCTCCTTTTCTAGGTTGCTACCCCTTTTTTTAATTAATTAGTTGTACTTCTCAACTGTTTACTATAACAGCATGGTATTCAGTTACATTATCTGTTAAGAGAGAAAATACTTTTTTTTTCTACTTTCATCACCTGGGTCAAAGACTCCAAAGTTGTATCAGTGTGTCTCCTTTCTTAAGAGTACCAAAGTATTTTCTTTTTTAAATAGAGAGTCATCCTTAACCTTTTTGAAAGAAGGTTTTTCTTGTAGAGCTTTTTTATACTTTTGGCCAGTTTCAAATCTGACATTTTCTCTTACATCTAACTAAAAGTGTCAGTAGGCTTAGCGATGGCCTGAGAAACACTAGAAATCCAATACTTCAGGTTGAAAATCTGGAGGATCAGGTTTTCCATATTGATTCAGAACTATTTTTATCTGCAGCTTGGATTATGATGCCAGTAAATAAATGTAAATGACAGATTTTAGCAGCACAGCATATCTCAAATGCCCAGAAGTCACCTTATTTTTTCCCATTTTTCCCCTGCCTTTGGTATATTTATTAAAAATGAAGGCATTTTCCAAAATCCATTTCAAATAGAATCATCCCACTCCGAAATATCCTTTAAAACTCCATCCAGCGAGAGGCCAGATGGGGAAGATGATTTTGGAACGCAATCTGCATCTTCTAGCACACAAGCGGAGAAGGTATCCGGAGGTTTTCAGCCTCTCCAGGTTTATTTCTGTCAAACAGTGACACCCGGTGGTCAGTCAGGCTGAGGCATTAAACTTCCCAGCCGCAGCCCCAGTGCCCGCCTCTGCCCTTGGGATGGGGCAGAAAGGCGGAGAGGTTCTGGCAGCAGGTACCTAATCAGCAATGACGGGGACTGGGTTGCAAATGAAACAAGTACACGGTCGGATATTTAAAGTGTAAATACACTGAGATATCTGTCTTGTGTCTTTTTTCTTCTGGTGTTTAATAGCATCGTATTAGACTGGAGATGCTTATCTGTTCCCCTTAAGATAGGAAATAATTTAAATTTTGCTTATAAATATGTCAAGTATTCTCTTCTGTCACTGGATTCTTGTACCGCTGGTAAGCTGGGGACAGTTTCCAAAAAACTGCTCTACAGGGTGAAACAGTGTTGTCAGACTTTATAAACCATCTGCAACAGCAAGATGCTTTTCATGCCCTGAAATTCCCAAGCTTTTTTACACTGTATGTAAAATTGATATCTTTCTATAAAACTATAAGACTTAACCTATGAAATTATAATAAGACGTTCCAAACTTTTAATTAAGTTTCTGATCTTATTACCGAGGCAGGAGGCATGTTTCACACACAACTTACAGCACCAAATAACTTGCAGCAGCCACAGCAATTCCTCAGCAGTGCCAGTCTCCCACCCCTCAGGGCTCTTCTCTTCCCATCAGTGCCCTGGAACGTGGCACTAGCAAACAACAGTTCTACAAATTAAACTTAGCGTCCAGTTTATCATCTCGTTTAGAAAAAAATTTGAGAGTGAGACAGACACATTTCATGACCTTTGCCAGAAAACTTTCTCTAAGCAGCTTGGAGTAGGTAAGACTCATCCAATACATCCATGACTCCTTTATGAAGGGTGCTCCAGGTTAGGAGATATGTTTTTGATGACAAAAGTGCCTTTCAAGTAGAGCCAGAAAGGGGACTAGTGAGGTGGGAGCAGGACTGGTGGGGTTTTGCACGAGCTCTGCTCACACAGACAATGGATTGTTTACTGAAAAACAGAGCCTGTTCCCCGGGTCATTCACTCTTCTCTCAAGCTCTGTTTTTATTCCACGTGCTAAAAAAAAAAAAGTTGGGAAGATTCTATTTTCTGGTTTCATCAATAAGGAGAACTAGCATTCTATTAAGTCAGCTTTACCCTATTAACTCTGCCCTTTCCTTCTTTTATATCCCTAAATGAATGGCAAGACTGTGTGGTTATAAAACTTCTCTGCTATCATGAAAGATCTACCATTTCCTTATTGATTCTTTCCTGATGATCTAAATCAAAGTTGTGAAATGGAATTAAAGATGAGAGGTTTGCTGAAATATATATACATATATGTGTATATATATATATATATACACACATATATGTATCTAACAGGATATTTCTGATTTTCCTCATAGTCACAATTTTGGAACATACTGTTATATTCAGAAGAAGCTCAAATATGCTGTGATGATAAATGCATAGTAAGACAGCTATAAATACTTCATAATGATGCCAGGCAACGTCGTGTTACTGTAACAAAGATATGCTTAGAGTGTCTCAATGGATTTTACTGATTTAGAGAATATTCATGCAAGGTAAAATCAATATTAAGAGTGTTTTCACTAAACTTTAGGTAAGAAGGAGAGCCATTTGACATTAGTATTCTTTGCAAATATTTTCTTTAAGTGTTTCTGACCTCCGTAAATTAAAATCATGTTATGGCAATTACAAAAGCCAGATACTCAAAACTGACTGTCAGTCTGCACTTGAACTTAGTTCCTGAGGAAATAATTTGCTGCATGGCATCCCCAGGGCAAATGAGGTAGCTTCTAAAACGACTTTCAAATAAAATGCAGGAGCTAGTTGGTCCTGTGTTCTGAGGTCCAAATTTCCACCCAAAGTAAAACATCAAGTCAATAAGAAGCTGGTTATGTCTGCAACCAGAAGAAAAGGAATGCTGATGTGTATTAGTTTGACTGTGCTAAATCACTGGGGTATTGATTTTATGATAGTAACATTTCTGCATTGCTTTCAGGAAAAACTAGAATATGTATCTGTTGTATTTATTCTTGGTTTACTCTTTTTTCTGTTCTTTGCTACTTTTCAGTATCCTTTTCTTCCTTGTTTCTTCCCTTTTCTTTCTGCTGCCAGATCTGTTTGTCCCGTTAGTCTCCATACTCTAAATATGTCTTCCCTCAGTTTCTGTCCCTCCTCCTTCTATCCTCCCTTCAGTCCTTCCCCCTTGTATAACTTGTTATATCTCTCTTCCCAGGACTAAGTAATGCTTCATCCTTACTTAATTATTTTTTCTAAATCCTATCAGGCTACTAGCTATTCGGTTATTTTGAATGCCTCATTATAGCCTCAGAGTTTCTAAACTTTAGTAGCTTTTTAAATGCCCTCAGTATAACTTTTTTTGTCTTTACTTCTTTCCCAACAGCTGAAGAAGGGAAGGTTCTTGCACGTAGACTGAGCATCTGTTCAGTCCTGTCTGAAAAAAGAGCACAAAGAAAAGAAGGAAACATCTACAGTTACTAGAAATTTTTAGAGTCCTTGTATATGAGTGTGCTTGCAGATATGATTGTTCCAATCTGGTTCATTTTTATTTTTCTTCATTAATTTTCTGCCCTTTGTCTCATTTCTATTGTCATTTGGTGTTAACTAGTTGGCTGAAATGTTTTGTATAATTAGATTAAGCAACCATGTTGCTAATAAGACAGAGCTCTAAAGGTCCCAAATTCTGTAGCCTCAAAATACTTGCAAATTTTCCTTGTCATCAAATGCTGCCCCCGGCAGACAAAATTCATTTTGTGCTCCATTAGGCTCTGCTGTCTTCAGTTTTCTCTATCATGCCTGCCCCTATCTTTCCTTAGCTGCCTTCTACAGGAGCTTCTGTAGCACTTAGCATCAAAAATGCAGTTCTTCAGAAAAACCTGTCAATGCGAGAATTTAAATCCGAAAGAATTACACAGTAGTACCAGCTTGGGGCAATGTACCCTGTACATAAAGAGACCTTTTTATCTTTGGATGTTGGTTCTTGTGACCAATTACCAAACCCATCTTTCCAACTTATTTTTATCATGGCATGATAACATAGTGGTTGTCACAAAGACCTGTAACATTTCCAGCATCAATTTTGCTGATGCACAATTTCGCTTTAACATGCAACTCAAAAATTTCCTAAAAGATGCCAACAAAATAACACACCTTTTGCTGTAATTGCAAGGCAACATGCCTCCCTTGGATCTTTTTTTTTTAACCAAAAAAAAAAAAATTAAATAGAATGAAATATTTGTAAAGTGTGGCTAGGAATTCCATGTGCATGTTTCACTGTCTTAAAATATCAAAGAATTTAAATTGCATCATTGTGCAAACCAAGCACTCTACTGAGTTGACTGTGTGTTTCTTTCTGTTCATGATGGTGCAGCCATCTTACTTCTGTGATGATTTTAAGCAAGGAGTTAGAGCAAGAATGGCTCTACGGGTAATAAGAGAATGCCAGCACTTAATAACCTTGTCCCAATTCCAGGACAGAAGACAAGGGAGGGTCAGATAAACCTTTTGCATTGGACAAGGGGATATCGATACGGATATAGATACAGATGATACAGATATGGATGTAAAAGACACTATACAGTGTAGAAAGGTAGAAAGGCAGCAAAGAAGATGGCTAGTGAATGTTTATTCACTGTTTATTCACTGTTTATAGTACTGAAAATTTTGTTATCACTTATTCATTAATTCTTTTTGGAATTAGGGACTACTAAATTGAATTAGCAAGTTACATATTTTTTTAAATAAGAACTTCTGATCTGCGGTTTGGCCATAGAGCTCGTTACCAAATAAAGACTACATTTGTGCTTAAAGTTTTAATGGATGTTAAGAGCGAAGAGACAAAAGCATGGAATTAGAGCCCATCTGGGGTGCAGCATTTAATTCAAAAACCTGGCATCTTGGAGTGAGCATAAAGTGAAGTGTCTCTTTCTGCTTACCCTGTTCTTGCAGGTTCTTTCCTAAGGTTCTGCTCTTGTCTGGAGACAGGATGCTAGGTCTCAGTACTTGCTAAATACAATGTCTCCTTCCCACTTCCAGCTATCACTCTGACTTTAGTACAGCTGTTCTTGCATCAGTATTTTATCAGTATAAATCTTGATTTTGTCACTAAGCATTTAAAATTTGTTGCTTTTTTAAAAAGACAGTATTTAAAATACATTTCAAAAATATAGGAGAGAACACTATGCATGACTGTTGAACAAGGTCAATTTCAAATCAGCAAAGAGTTTCCCAAATCCAGACAAGCAGCGCCTGAGCAGGATACCTTCCTTAGACTTTACACAACTTAAACCAGAGGGTTTATACCAGCAGATTGAGACTTAGAAACCATGATGTCCCTAGGCCAGCCAGAACTGCAGACCTGCCCTGCCAGTTGGCCAGTGAATTCAGATCAGCGGTGTCAGTGAAATATTCAGCTTCTTCCCCACGGGTCGACGTCTCTGTCTCCAAGTGAATTTTATGGATATGCTGATGGACGCAGCAAAATTGGCGGATGGCTTGAATTCCTGGGTCATGTGAAAGACTCAGCTCAGTCTGAGGAGGCATCTAGTCCTGCTAAAGAGCTGGAGAGGGTCTTCAGACTTTATAGTGGGAGGTACAGGATTTCCAGAAATTCAGCTCTTGAGAGCTGCAGTTTAAGAGGATTTTCCTTACCAGGGCAGAATTTAGGGATACTCCCTAAATAGAGTGCAGAGTTCTCTCACCACTGAGAAAGCTGTATCCATTTTCACAGCCACAGGCCATTAAAAGCAGAAAACACATAGTACACCAAAGAGCAAATATTTCAGTGAACAGGCATAATGGCTCCATTTGTTCCTACTTTGCTGTTCTGCACACCCTGCAGGAGAAATTTCTGCAGAAAAGAATGAAAAATACATATGCTGTAGCTTGTTTCCACATGGGCAATATTCTCCATCCTCTTAAATTGAAGACTGTGTGTAAGTAGGGTCTTGGACCAGCACATATCTTGATGAACACACACTGATCCACTCTGAGGAGATAGAGACAATTTGGTGAATGTCTGTGAGTGTCTCAGGGGTCAGCTAACAATGTCTCACATTTTGTTTGAAGACAGAGCTGAGAACAGCTAGGGATGGTCTATGATCTTCTGGCACAGACTTGTTGCTGTGATAAAGACTGAAAATATCATAAAATATAGATCTCAGGTATCATAATATATCCATATAACGTGTCACTCAAAAAGAGAGAAACATAGGTAGAAAAAAGTTGGTCAATTTTCTGCTCTTGTAGTTTGCTGCAATTTGATGATGATCTTTGAAGCAAAAATTCTATAATGAAAATCCTTTCAAACTCTGGTGGAGTTTTCTACCATAGACCAAGCCCACTGTGACTTTGTCACATCAATTCCTGCATCTGAAGAATCCTCTTGAATAAATTTCAAGAACATTTTCTCTATTCCATTTGCTCTGGTTTCTCGGTTTAGGTGCCTGCAGTAATAGTTCTCTCACAGAGGTTAAGGGAAATTGTTATCAGGGAGAAAAGTTGTGATGAGGTTTCATTTCAACACAGACTCAAAGAAGGTTTTGAAAGCTGGTGGTTCCAGTTATACTTCTGGCTATCCCATTCCTCAGAGAAAAGCTTTAAGGTATGCATTACTCCTTTTATAAAGCATCTCCCACAAATTTTCTTCCTTCTATAACCAAAACTATTACTTTAGCCCATTTCTACAAAGTAGAAATGTTCTCATTTTGTACTTTTATAAAGTACAATCATGGTCAACTTTCATTATAAATGAGTAACAAAAAAAAAAATAAACAGTAGAGGATATGTCTCAAAGGAAAAATAAATAAAAACATTCCATCAGAGGCAAAATTACTATACATAGAAACAATTACATTTCTGAAGAACAATACATAAGGCATTACTTCATAAAAATCAAAATTATGGAGAATCCACTTCTTTCTTAGTAAATTGTTTCAGTGCTATTCACTCTCACTGCTTGCATTCTGCTAGGCTCCCAAATTAAATTTTCCAGTTTTCAGCTTACAGTCATTAATTCTTATGACTCTTTTTCTCTTCTGGATTGAAAAGATCTTTACTAAAATCCTCATTAGTCCTTCTTTCTGGGGAAAAACTTGATATTCTTATTGATGAAGCAAATACATTTACCTTTTTGGCTGTAAGAAATAATCTTCAAGTCTTGAATTATTTTTTCTCCTCCTTTTTATGTCCTACATAATTTTTCTTTCTTGTGTAATGTCCAGTAGTGAGATAAACTGAACCACCAATTTCTATTGCCACCACCTTGCTTGTACAGTTGTAGATGTTTTTCTCTGCTGAGTTGCACAGAGAAACTTCTGTTTAGCTGATCACCAGGATCTTCTAAATATTTTTTTGTTATCAGAGGGGACTTTGGGGGTTGCTTCTGTGCAGAGACATCTGTTTGAAATCACAGAAAACATCCAAAAATCTCTTATTTATTGGCCCTTCTTCTCCAATCTTATTCCAGATTTGGCAACTCCGGAACTCTTTACACTATAAGAAATGGAAAAGTTTATGTTCTTTTTCCTAAAGCTGTCACCAAGCTTAATGACACCTATAGGATAAAATCACAGCTTGGTTTCTGAGTTTATGAGTGTATCTGTCACTGGAAAGCTTTGTGTTTGCATTTTAGTAGATGGTATATCATTAACCTTGTGTTATTGGTATAAAATGTAGGTTGACAAGAATTATAGAGGAGAAAAGGAAAAAAAGTCTAGATTTATACATATGAAATATCGTAATATTTATTCTGGAGTTAAAGTAATGGATGGGAAAGCAACTAATAATAGCACCAAGACACTTTCAATTCTTGTAATAATAAAAATTATTATAAAGGATATGTATTAATAATTATTCCATCCATTTTGTTGAAAGTCACTCCCACTCTTTTATGTTTTATTGTCCCCAGGATCTGTCACAATTTGGTGTGTATAGTTATATACAGTTAGCACAAGCCCTTGTTTACTTTAAGATGGAAGAAAGGGAGCAGAGCCTCTGTTAAAATGCTTGCACTGTGCTCTAAGGAAGGCTGAGCCCAAAGAGACAAAGTCTTGTTTTCAGGGATAGGTGATCTAACTACACTGAACGTTGTAGCTCCATCTTTCTTCTCAAGCTGAGTATTGTTAAAATATAACGCAAAAAATCTCCAGGGAATAATATTTGTTTTCTGTTATAACATGGAAAGAACATGCAAAATCCAGAGTGAGAAAGAAAATCCATGTTTGCCCTTAGGTAGGATTCAAAAACTCTTTGACATGCAGTCTGCAATACATTATGCCCAGCAAACTTTTAAAAGTACTATCTCTGGAATGAAACGCTGACTTTTTACAGTGGTAGGTTTGTTTGTGCATCAATTTAGTTCAAGGATGGCATTTTAGTTCCCCACAGATATGTGTTTTTAGGTGACTCTCACAGGCATGCCCACTTACCACCCTGTGGTGGACATGACAAAGCTGTCTCAGAGCACTTCTTAGAATCAGAAATGGCTTGGCTTGGAAGGGACCTTTAAAAAACAGCTAGCCCAACCCAACTGGACTAGGAGAACACCTTACCTGAGTGGGTTGAGTTTGGGATGAAAACAAAGAAGAGAATTTCCTCTCAGCAGTGACTTAGTGTGACTCAGCTGCTAACAGGCAGCAAGTCCATGGGAACAGACTAGAGCCAGCCTGTGGCCAACACCCTGAAAATATTTGTGGCCTGAATCTAGAAATCTCAATACTGACTGAGTCAGCATAAAAATCCATTGGGCCACACTGAGACACAATGCAGACCTAGATATGTAAGATGCACTGTAGTGAAAATAACAACAAATAACATGGTTAGTAAATAAATCTATACTTATCCACAAGGTCCACCTCAAGTAAGCACTTGCAAGTCCAGCTGTGAGAGCAAACACTTCATGAAAATATTCCACTTGTCCTTTCCGTTCCTTTTGACAAGATCAGCACTTTCTGATTAATGCATAATTCTAAAATTCAGGTTATCCTTCTCTATGTACTATGTATATAGTAAAGCATGAACTACAATTTATTTTGCTACATATTGTATGCATTTCTAAGATGACTGTCCGAGTATGTCAGCCTTCTGGTCACTTTTTAGAGTGCGAGGAGGTTGTCACTGGTAGAGAGGATTGTCTGGATTCTGACACAGGGAGAGAGGATTCTCAGTTTTGTACAGAATCTGGCAGACAGCAATACTGCATTGTCATCAATATGTCCTTATTAAGCAAGGTACTAGGAAACCAAAAGGCAGAGGAGCGAGACGCTGGTGAATACAGAGAGTGAGAATAGTAGACAGAACATCTGTCTACTGCAGCTTTTATGAAAGGCCTTCACCCACGAAAATGAAGAAATAAACTGGAAAGATAGTGAAGCCCAAGAGAGGTTTGGGGTTATGTCCCAGGACTATATAGGAAATTTTTTCTCCATACATTCCAAGACAGAAGAATATCATGCAAGTGCTAGTAGTGATCTCAAGGTGCCAGGTCAAAAACAAAACAAACAAATAAAAGAGTAAAATTAAAATAAATGAACTGGAAGATAAGAAAAGCTTTATTCTATCTATAGGTGTTTCTTAGAAGTATTCCAATTCCTAATTAACAATGACACCTTTACAATCCCAGCCCGCTGTGGCTCCTCAAGGGCTGAGTCTCTGCCGTGCCTCAGCCTAGCAGCAGATGGAGCTCTCGGCTTGCGTTTGAACTGCCTTTTCCAGGCTTAGTTTCATCTTTTTGTACTTTTTTTGGTACCTTTCCGTTTGCCAGTTAAATACTTATATTGCCGCATTAGTCCGTTGAAATTTAGAAACAAGTTTAAATAGGAAAAAGAAATTTGAATGGTATTTTTTCACACTAAAAACTCTATTTCCTTTTGGGCTTTCATGTCGTATATGTCTTTTACAAAGCCACTGCTGCTCTTGTCCAACAACCATAAAAATAGTTAATTTTATAGCTGAATCAGACTCTAAATGAGATCACACCTGTAAAAATTTTATTAGATGCCCTTCTAATAAAATTCACTTTTTTATTAGAAGTTAATTAGTCATTAATTAGTAAAAAGAAACTGTATTATTAGTATTATCAGCTATATCATGTAATGGGTTTCATGGAAGATTTCATCCAGGGTTTTACCTGGATTGATTTGCATTTAAAAATACTGGTTTATACACTTTTTTTTAGTGCAGAGGATTTGAAATGCCATTCTTCTTTGGACAAAACAATTTTAATGGTGCTTTAAAGTTAAAGAAATTGGACTCGTGTTCAGCTCAAGACAGCTGATAGAAAAGGTGGCAGCATCCTTTTATGTGCCATCTTAGCCAGCAGGAATCCTGATTTTCAGGTTCTCCAAAATCTTATCACTTGATTGTTTGCATCAACGGATTTAATTCCTGGTAAAGTGCCGTGTTCCCCAGCTCCAGGGATATAGTCTGGCACAGGGGGTTTGGAATGAGGAAGGTGGGCCATGGTGTTCACAGGTAGGAGGAGTGCAGAAAAGAAACCCAAGAGTTATGGAATAAGATAAGGAATAAGTACAAAGCAGCCTGACCGTGGTGCCCTTACTAAGGGTGCTTTCCAGAAATGACTGGGAGGAATGGCACCAGGTTTCTACTTACAATGATATTTTGTTTCCCTCTTTAATTTTATTCAGAGATACATAAACCATATTCAGGACAAGGATTTGAGCCCAATTAGAGCCCAAGATTTCCACATTCACAAGGAGAAGTAAGGGGTTTGCTCCAAACATGCAGGAAACTTTTGCAAGCTACTGTCTCATATCAGTGGACTGGTTTCTGCAATAAAAAGAGTGCATTGATTCCTCTTTCTCTGAGAGTCATGTGGCTTTACCAAATTTTTAGATCTGCTTTAGCAGACCTCATGTTAAAGTACGCTTGCAAAGCACATTTGTTCTATTATCTAAATATGTCCTATTATGTAAAGACAGATTGTGATCTCTGAGGAAGACAAATCTGCTTCCTTTTCATTAAATTAATAATTCCAAAGGCACAATGGTGAAACATAGTATTCCTGGGAGGAAGTGCTGGGAGAGCAAGCTTAGTGCTTCTGGAAGCTCCTTTTTCCTTCAGCAGCAAATAGACTGTGGTCATTCTGTCTTAGTCTCTCAGGAGCAGAACTGCTGGAAGAAGTATCAACTGCATCTGGGATCAGGCAGCAGACAGAAGTCATATAACCAGTTTGGTCACATACATTTCACAGAATATACTGGGGAGGTCCCTCAACTTAATCATTTTGATTAAAATTTTTAAAGAAACTTCAGACTCTCTCTTTTGACCTCCTGGGCAATTATCTGGTTTAAAGAATTTCCAGAGGGTAGAACCTGGCAGAGAAGGAAAATCCAGCTGCCAGGAGCAGGCTGCCAAAGTTTACCAAGCTCTGTAGTGGGTAAAGGGTACAAAGAGACCATTACTGGTAGGGAAATTGAGCTTTTCAGCCTAGAGAGACAGTTATATGAATGCTGAAGCCAAACATAAAATCAAAACAGATAATTCAGCTCAGAAAAGCCTACTTAAGTACTATTACACTAGACCCCCTGAAAGGATGGTCGATTTTGAAAGTGCCTGCTGTGTGGGGTTTCAAGCAGGGAAATTCAAGCAGAAAATGGGCATGAAACAGGATTATGCATTTTCTCTTCACTACCACCACGCTTGTCCTCTCCAGCTCAGTATGTTTCTCTCCGTAGAATATTTGTTTCTTCACAACAGTTTGCCTCCATGAAAAGAAGCATACACAGTAACCAATAGCTGAAAATCACACTAAAATAACTCAACATAAAGTTTTCTGGTTTTTTCTGGTTTCAGAAGCATTGAGAAGTTTTGAGTTATAGCTGTATTTGTGATTTGAGATTCATATCCGACACCTTTGCTCAGAAACATACACTAGTAAATCCTACAATCCTAAATTGTTCTGGATATAAGAAATATATTACAACAGTGAACAGGTATAACAACATTAGAACTGTTTTCAGAGGAAAAGTCAGCATAGACAGGGATGACTCAATGTAAGAATCAGTGAAAATTATTTGAATGCACTTATTCTGCAGATTTTTTCCTAGTCCTAAAACCTGTGGGTTAAAACTACCAGCAGTTTTCTTACAATATTCTGTACAGTTTCATGAACGCTGCTCCATTTATACAGGAGATCCTTTAAAAACAAGCCTAAAACATATCTGTAAATATTTAGATTATGTGTTGCAGAGATTGACTTTTACATCTGTTACCTGGTGGTCCAACCGATCTGTTTATGTACCTACAGCAGGATGATGCATCTATTTTCAAAACCTCTGTATAGATATAGACACAGATTAGATATGTCAAGAAAGAACTTGGGTCCTCCAGTAAGGGACAGCAAAAGGACACTGCTCAAGAAAGGCAGAGCAGCAGCAGCTCCTGTCTAACTCCAGGAGCCTTGTTCCTATGCATTGCCCCCTTATGAGCATCTGGGCTGATTTGCCTTATGCCAGGGGCCAGGCAGGTTCTCAGCTAATCCTAGGACAGACAGCAGTTTGTACAGTTGCCTCTGACTTCCCACAACCATAGCTGAAGTATTTTGACATCATCAAAATCCTAATGTTAATGATACAGTTGAACAGTATAATTGCTTTTGAGACAGTCTTCTCAATTAATTCTGTGCTGTCCTGAGTTTGTGACTTTAATGTGCAGCACATCTGCAGGTCTTCAGAAACATCAAAGCATCAGTAAAAACAAAAAAAGCCCTTTAAATTAACATCCATAGATAATACTATCTCATCTCATAAAAAATACTATCTCATGAGTACGAGTGTTTGAAAACCGAGAGTGGCATCCACAGGGAAGTACAATTTTTTAAAAATATTTCCATGCTTCTTCACACAGGGTGTTTTTAGCTTGTCATGGAAATGCATGCTGTAGTACACTTTAGTCCCCACTCATAGCTGGCATGGCTTTCATCTTCCTGCTTGATGCACAATTGCTTTTTTCTCTGCCTGCTTGTGGCAGACAAATGCTGCCTGAACTTTTATTGCCCTACCTGCTCAAGAATGGTTGCTCCCATTTGCAACAAGATTTATCAGCCCTTTGGGAAATTGTCAAATGATCTTGTAGGTAGCTCTTCTTGTAAGAAGAAATAGGAACTCAATTGCATAATCAGTCAGCATTACTGCTCTTTTTGACAAAATGGAAGAGGGGAAAGAGCAAACCCATGGAAGTGCAAACACACTGGCAACGTTTAGGTCTGTGTTCATACAACTTGTTTCAATTAGAGGAAAAGCTGTGGTAAGTCTGCCTATACTAAGGGCTCACCCAAGCGGTGACAATGATCTCTGTGCTTGGAAGGATGATTTCTGAATACATGCCCAAGGATTCCCCATGTTCTGCCATCACCAGGGACTGTTTCCCCAGCGCTCAACCATGGAGCAGGGTTCTGTCATCCTACACCTCTGTCCCCTCCATACATCTCAAGGATAGTGGCTGTTATGAGCAGGTCTAGAGCTAAAATGTTTTACTCCAAGAGCTGTCATTCACCTTTAAGCCATCTAACATACACCACCTGTAATTATGAGAAGAACCTTGGCCTGGCCTAGAAAACACTCACGAAGGGAGGAAGAATATCACCTTTTTCAGAGTGAGAAGACACAGTCCTAGAAAGTGATTAACTAGAGTTCCAAACCACAGATCATGAAGAAACCTCAAGAAACTTTCTGATGTATGGCCTCGTTCAAGTCCTGGGGATTCCTGAAAGCTATGAATATACCTGAAACATTAAGTGTGATTTTTACCTCAGCACAAATGCCTCCTCCAAGCAACTAGTTGCATTTCCTGAAATAGTGCAAGTAGAGGAATTACTTGGATAGGACTGTAACTTTTTCCTCCTCTCTTTAGGAGAGAAGTTGATACTATACAGACCAGATTCTAAGTTTACCCCTTTATCTTATCATTTTCTCTTTTTTAACTCCTTGGGCCTGAGGAATACTGCTCCTTTCAAACTCCGATGTTTAATCGGCCTTTTTTTTTTCTGCTTTGTGCCAAAGGAAATTAGCTTGCATGGCATCCTTGTCAGTAAAAAACAGTGGACAATGAGAATCTTACTCCTGCTCTTGGAAGAGTTCTACTTGATGTCAATGGCATCTGTCTGTGAGATGAAGATCCCTGTTCACAGCCCCTCCCATTATTCTGTGGCATAGTGGGGGAGAAGTTACATCCCTCCACAGCTTCCTATCATCACTGCAGTTGCAAGAGCTTCTGCAGCCTGCTGGTGCCCACTCATAATTTTTTTGAATAACAACTAGATATGAAAATAATGTTACGTTCATCATCATTTTTACATATATGGATAACAGGTTGCTGAAAACCACCTAAAATTATCAGTGAGTACTTCTAATCAAAACCAGCAATAAAAAGTTCGCCATCAGAAATTATTTACAAGCTACTATGAGAAAACTTTTTTCCTCCACCTTCTATTCTTCATTGAAATCACTCCTTCTGTCAGACCTTGAAATTCCTTAGGTCTGAAACCAGAGCCTAACAAGACAATTATTATTTCCTACCAATTTTCTACTTGTCCTTTAGCACTGCAAATGTCACATTTGTGTAGAAGGACAGCAGAACACAATGCATCTAGGGAATGCTGAGACAAAGGTCTGCTGCAGCTCATTTCCCAAGGCTGAAAGTGAGCACCTTGAAACAAGTCTTTAAAGGCACCTGAAAAATGAAAAATATTCAGGCACTATCTCAGCATAAGTATGGCCTCACAGTTTGGATTCCTGAATAAAAAAACATGAAGCCATGTTTGTCAGTGTCTCACTGGCTTGATGCTCGTAATTTTTACTGTTTTTGGGGGCTATGACAAGCATAAATCAGGAAATAAATACAGCCTTCATGGAATAGGAGTTTTAGCCCGTCCTCAACCTCCATTATATCCACGTATCCATAAATTTTCAGGCACTTGCCCCTGCCTGGAGGCTGGAGAATGGTGGAGAGAGAGTGGATACGGATGATCCACTGCAAGAGCAAGCTCACAGCATGGCAGACCTGTATCAGCTGGACAGGGTAGATGGTGAGTTGGAGTGGGTGTCACCTCCCACTCCCAGGATTTCTCCAGCTCTTTATACAGTGTGATGCTACTGGAGACCAGACACAAACGTGGCAAGCAACAGAAAGTCTTCTGCTGTCAGAAGGCTTGGGCAGGGTTCTCCTCCCAATGCTTTAAGTAACATCAGCTGTCAAGAAGTCTAGACTGAAACATCAATAAAAGTTGAGGCATTAAATGTGCTTAATTTCACATAGCCTCAGGGAGAAGTGCATTTGTTCTGTAACACTGTACAAGATTCCTGTTTAGTGTTAGATGGGCAAATGACTGCCACCCACATCCACACAGATTTTGAAGACTCTCCTCATGCAGTATTAGTTATCCACATCACAGCCAGCTTCTGGCTCCTGGCAGGGTGGTCAAGTCCTCTGGCAAGCTCCATCATTGCACTCACTCTGGTTGTGCAGAGAACTGTGCTGCACTGAACCACACGCACCTAGCTACTTCCCTCTTAATGTCTGGGCTTACAAATGAACTTAAAGCTTGTGAAGAAAAATGCTTGAGAAGCCTCAGTTTTCCACAGAAAATGTAACAGTAATGCAGTGAAGCTCCTCGAAGGAATGAATGAGGAGCAGTTCAGCTCCCAGCAACTGCTGCACCGGAGCTGGCTCTGAATGCCAACAAGCTGGGGTGCAGGTGTGCCTTTCTGCTCATGCCCAGTGTCTTAGTTAGACACACATTTATGTGGAACAGAATGGCAAAGACAGCCATCTTCTGATTCAGGCTAAATGTGAGCATCTTCTAAGGTGCTTTTCCCCTGCTTTCTGATTGTCTCCCAATAATGTCTCTGATTTCTAACTCCAAATAAGCTAAGCTTTTGCCTCTTTTCACTGCCCGATAAGTAATGCACTAGAAATGTGGAAAGGATAAAACTTCAGGGTCACAAGCCACACTAGATCTGTGAAGAGCTGACATCACTGAGAGCTGTGTGTATGCAACAAGGACAGTGCACAACGGCTCTCTCAATGATGACTTACAAATGTTTCTATCGGCATTTTGTGGATAGGCTTAATGTTATTATCTGTGTCCTTAACAGAATATTCAACAAATGAAAAATTAGTTTGATAACCCACTCTACTGAACAGCATGTCCTGACAGCTAGGGACTCCCACTGCACCCCCTCAACTGAAACAAACCAATTTTGCCAATGTCATTTTTCACCAACTGAAGCCTTTTCACCTCATTTTTGTCTCAGCGACAGCCCTTCTCCAGTAACCACCATTTACACTGACAACAATCTCCTTCCACCACAATGCTCCGCTTGTCAACAACAGCCACTTTGTTAATATAAAAGTAGTTTCTTGGAATTTTGCTCAGAGTCTCACTCAAGTGTAACTGTATAAGATGTATCTTCTTTCAAAATCCTCATCATCTTCTTTTGCACTGCTTTACTCAGCCAGTTAAGGATCTAGAAATTAGAGCCACATTTCCTCTTCCAAATGCATTTATTTATTATCATAGAATCATAGAATGATTTGGACTGGAAGGAACCTTCAAGGTCACGTAGTTCCAAGCTCCCTGACACGGGCAGGAGCAAATTTCACTAAACCAGGTTTCTCAGAGCCCTTTCCAGCCTAGCCTTGCACATCTCCATCCACAACCTCTCTGGACAACCTGATCCTGTTCATCACCATCCTCACAGCAAAAATCTTTTTCCCAGGTATTAGATAGATTCAAGACAAACAGAGGACTAGAAGGAAAAATATCACTACCAGACTACCATAACTTTTCCATGCTTGAATTATTTTCCCACTTTTGTATATTGATTCACTGCTGTAGATTTGTACCATTTTTTTTCTCACAGTCTCTCTTTTATATTCCCAGCTTTCTTTCTCTTCTTCCTTTTTTCTACATCTGCCATTTTTGTGCACTGTACCATTCCTCCCAACCCTTTCTTGTCCTCATCTTCAGGCCAGAAGTATGTGCTCCAGCTGGCACAGAGCCCTGAAGCAACTTTCTGGATGGCTACTACAAGGATATCACACCTCTATGAGGTGCAACAGCTGTTTTCTCTGGCTTTTTCAATCGTACAGGTATACACAAACAGAGAAATTCATGTATTTGAGAAGACAAATACAAAGCACTTTGTTGCTTCTTCATTAGGAGCAGATGATGGTGAAATTTGTGGTGATTGTCATGACTCACTTAAATCTGGGCCCTGAGAACTCTGTCCTCTGTGCAGACAGGTTTTGTCTCAGTGTAAATGATCCACTAAGAGAGCACTGGAGCTCTTCAATTGGATCCTCGTCCCAAACCTCTCTGTCTTTCAGGCCATTGAAGCCCAGTTAGAGTCTAAGACCAGCCCTGGAAGTAAGTTTGATATTCTCCAGAAACGTGGTATAATCTCCTAGAGGTGTGATATCCTTGTAGTAGCCATCCAGAAAGTTGCTTCAGGGCTCTGTGCCAACCAGAGCATGAGGCTTAGGAAAGCAGACTTGTATTGCACTGTTATTTTTTAAATGGCCCTTTTTTTGCCTGACCTGAGAGACGGACTCTGGCAGCTAATTTGATATAATGTAAAAGTTTGCTGAGGCTACTAGAGTGCTTGGCATCTGCAAGGAAGTCTGTTGGAAACCAGAGTAAGCTTCAGGTGAGTGGCAACTCACTGCCTCATTGATAGGAGGAATCCCATTGCAGCCCATCAGACAGGCTCCTGGAAGGACTCACAAGTCTGCTACTCCTCTTGGCCCTGCCACCTTTCAGATGGTAAATTAAGATTTAAATGAGCACATGGATGTTGTATGAGGAAGGAACTTCACTTATCCCAGACACCATGTAAATATGTCCTGCAAGTTTTCTGGTCACTGCTTGTTCCCTCTGGTACATAATGCCGCTTAACTCATGAGCAGGGGTACTAGCAGACAAAATAAGAACAATTTGTCTTAGGTCATGACACAGTTGACAATGTCACTGGACATAACACTGGAGCTTACAAAAGGCCTAACAACATGCCAGAGCAAAGGCATAAATAAATCAGAGATGACTTTTAAATCATACAAAATGAATAACAATTTTTTTTCTGCTGTAATACTAAAGCCCCTATTCTGAAACAAATTTACATGACAGGCCAAAAGGACTGTTGGTACTGTATATATGCTAGTACATACATAGAAGACTACCTTGAATAGCTCAGAAAACCAGCACTCCCAAAATTATGCAACCCAGAATTAAAGTTTTTCATATACCCTTAATTTTATCTGTTGATGAAGAATACGGTCACTAGTTAAATTTTGAAAGTTATTTTTTCCACACCACCCAGTGTTGGTTGGTGACTGAAAGCAAAGCATTTTATTGGACTCTTTAGCCTGATTCTTCAGGTAGAAGTCCCAGACACAGTTTGAATATGGTGTTCACAGCCTGATACAGCATAGCTAGTTTCCAACTAGGAATTTCTCTAGTGCTTGCTCTTTACTGTATGAGAGCTCAGTTTTTTTTTTCACAAGGATTTAGCATCGTATGATCTCTTCTTGGTAGCTAATCAGCAGGACTCACAATCTCTAGTTGGGATCCAAGTACTCTTCAAATTCCTTTTTGTTAGGGCTAGGCATCAGCAAATGGGAGCCACAAAATCAGCATAAGGGTATCCAGTGAAAAATGTGAAGAACATGTATCGAGTCCTAAAGGAACTTTAAGACAGAGAGCTCTTAGAAGTTAGAAGATCCTCAAACTTAGGGGAGCCTGTCTGCACCCAGTTTGGTAAGGTGGAAAGATGGATGGGACTTCCATTTGGAGTCCTTCAAAGATATGTCCCACATTCCAGTGTCTAAGCAGGGAACTATGCCATTTATTATTGAAGAGCATTTTGATAAAGTGCCTGAAAGGTGTGCAGGCTCTTCACCCCCAGGATCATACCCGAGGATTTACTGGGGAAAGAGGGAACGTGGAGCAATTCAAAGCTGTGAGAGCCCTTGCTCCACATTTCATGCAACTTTGTGAGACATAATTCGGGTCACTTTACAGAAGGGTCTTCAACCCCAGTCTCTATAGATTTCTGCCTGTGTGTTTTTTAACTGCTGCTTACTTTAAAAAATCCTTCTCTGAGAAGTCTATTGGATTGGGCCTCCAAAATGAGACCAGCATCATACAGGCGTATTTTATGATTCTCTGCAGGCCTTGAAGACAAAGGGGACAGAAAATAGTCTTAGAATGAGGACATTGTCATATTACTGTGTAGGTCTAGTGACAAAATTTAGATAAATAAGTCACAAAACGATGAAAAGAATTGTATATGCATTTAGGCATTTCCTAATGTATCAGCTTGGTTGGCAGGATGTGGATGTGAGCACTTGGTTGGCAGGATGGGGATACGAGCACCTAAAATGGCAGGTGGCCATTATATCTTACCTATACCCCTTCTTAAAGCCTTCTGTGCTGTACATGATTTCCAAAAGTTGGAAACCAAATACACGAAAACCAAAAAGTTTCTCAGGCAAACAGAGGCCATGGTGACGCACAGACCACGTGAAAACTTTTGCGTGTGTGTATGGTATTACTTTTAACTTCATGTTTATGAAAGATTGCCTTTTAATTAGTAAAATTAATGTCAGGAAGTGGACTCAGAAGATACTAAAATCATCTTTACATTGTTTAGTTTATGTGGTCTAACTGAGGCAGAAGGGAATTCAGAAGTGCTAGAGGGCAAACTTCAGGCTGATAGTACTGTATGCTTTGGGGTATTCTGAAGGGGAAAAAAAGTGGGAATATTTTTTATAAGACCTTATGGTCTTCCTCTTCATGAAAAAGGGCATAGAACAAGGCATAGTGAAGAAGTTGAAATTTTGTTTCCAATACATGCCACACAAAGCCCATTACTCTTTATATAAACAGTATTCTTTATAATGCTTCATGTAGTTTCTTTTGTAGTCTCTCTTCTCTACTATGCCTATAAAACTTCCATAAATCTGCCATTTTCTGCTCAATGCATTGACATAAATGAGTTTTACCTTATTTGGATGTGACATAAAGCTTGATTCTACAAAATGACTTCTTGGTCAGAATATTATCAACCCATCCAGTGTTATACTTTCAATATTGTATTTCTGGAAGAAACTTACATAAAATCATGAAATACGGTTAACTGCTGAGCGAAATTATATATCTCTAATGAGATCTAAAGAATTGATAACAAATAAAAATGTATCCTTCCATATGCATTTTATTTTTGTTATATTTGCATAACTGATGTCTTTTTGCAGCTGTGATGTTCCATTGTATTTTAAGGTATTCTTGCTTAGAACAAATTAGTATAACAATTATCTATTATATTAATATAATCAGAATATCTATTTGGCAGAAGAAAATCTGCAGCAAGTATGAGCAAAATTTTTACATAACTTTTAAAATACTGCAGCTGGACATAGGAAACTAACTAGATATCAGCACTGCAGCAACCAGCATTTTGACAGTCCTGTGTCATTCCGGCTAACTATATAATACACTATATATACTAACAGTATAAGCATCCCTTAGTGATGCTCTTTCAGAAATGGATTAAATAGTCAATCAAGTTCAATGGTTTTCCATGGTGTGGAATTGCATACGGCATATCTGCCAAAAGTCATTGCTACATATTCAAAAGCACGTTATTACTTCCCTGTTAGGTCTTGAGGACAGACTAGTGTTCAGCTGGTTTTATCTAGTCCATCTTTCTATTTATATTATATTAAAATCTAGAATTCCTATCGCAGTTTGTTTTTATCATCTGAAATTGTGGAATGTAAGTAATCAGAATCCTTTTGAGTCTCATTATTTTTAAAGTTTTCATGTTGATTTTTGTTAGGCAAGAATGGTTTGAGTAAATTCAGGACTACATCTTTGCCTGGTTGAAGCTAGTCTTCAATTGCCTAAAACTGCCTTGATCTCACAACACTGCAGCTTAATCATAAATTCAAGGAGGCACAAACCCTTAGCTTGCTTTACCAGTAGTAGAGATATCATTTATTGAAAATATAGTTCTATCTAAAAGTCTATTGCACAAGCTTTGTGGAATTTTAGACATCACTTCAGTAGGTGACACTTTCAGTTTGACCATTCTATATCTTGCCCTTCAGGACATGGATGTATAAAATCACAACAGGAAAAAAAAATCTGTGAACCTGCGCCTGCTTGTAAATTGTTTACAGTGCTTTTTGTTTGCTAAGAACTTAGAGACATTTCCCAGTCCAAACAGTCCAGGATACATAATTCAACAGCAACCAGGTTACTGAGGAAGAAACCAACAAGCATGTCTTATGTGCACATCAGTACACCAGGGGATGCTGAGATTTTTCTTTAGCAAGGATGAGTAGGAAATTCTCCTCTGATTCTGATGGGATTTTATGACACCAAAGAGAATATTCTTTGACAATCTCTCTCAACCTCTTTGAATGATCAACATTTAAAAACTCCTTTTTTTTCCACTGAGAGACTATCAGTGCAATATTGGCTAAGGTTAATTGAAGCAGATTTATTTCCACATTTATTATCAACCATTTTATGTTTTAACATTTTTAATACATTTTACTTCTTAAAAGAAGAAATTATTAAGGCAAAACATACTTTGAAAATGCCAAACACAAACATTTATCATTTCAGAAAAACTATACAAGTTGTCGCAACAGAACTTTCTAATTTTGATTTCAAAGAACTAAGTTTCTAAGGAAAACTTCCAACCATTCTGCTTCTGCTTTGTGTCCCGTTTTTCCCATGCAAAAGCTACTGACACCTCTTTAATTAAGGTGCCTGCTAGCAGAGTGGCTGACTCAATTTCTTACCCTCGTTTCATCAGTCCTGCTGGCTTTCCTCTGATAGTTTGGTCCAGCACCTCCAAGGCCTTTTCTATGCTAGGAAAGTGAGCAAGGCATGATCCTGAGCACTGCCCAGCAGTCGTGCATGCTGCTTAACTGATTAGCATCTTCCCCAGCCTGGTTTTGGTCCACACCAACCAGCACTCTCCCTGCTGGTGCTATAGCATGGACAGACGTATAGCTTAAACGCACAGTTATGTAGCTAATGATCAAGTGCAGGCTTAGGAACAATTCTGATAGCAATTCTGAGCAGGGATGTCCTATTTTGCTCAGAAAAAATCTTATCTTTATGGGTTAAAAACCTGTTATGCTCAGCTAAGTCTCACTCAAAGCAGTCAAAGAAACTTCTCAGTCAATGGTCTTTCCTAAAAAGCTTCAACTACTGGAAAAGATAACTTGGGTATGTAGAGACATATCATTCATAAATATATTTTTGTGTAGGCACTTTGTCAGAGGTTGCTTTCCAAGTGTTAAACAAAATCTGCTCTGTTACTATCACGTATGTTTTTCTATGAGAGTTGAAGGGCCAGGCTTCAGTAAGACCGTATCAAATTTAAAAAAAATAAATCAAAAGTCATCTTTTCCTTGCCCATAGATGTGCTAGTATTTCTTTCTCTCTCACCTAGCCCCATTTGCCACTCATGAGATGTAGGCACCCATCTGCCCTTATGCCACATTTGTAGCTCAGAAATGCTTCTGTGTACTGAAGCTGAGCAACGTGTATGCAGCTGTGCTGGAAATGCCACAGAAATGCCCTCTTTCCAGTGAAGGCTGGCAGCTAAGAGAGGTGTAGGGGTGCTTGGTGCAGCAGTTTGCAGGCTGTTTGGACCTGGATTTATTAAATGCATGCCCACAATTATATACTTGATCTTCACGTCAAGGAGTTCCACCATAAGTCCATCCAATGAAATATCTGCTGCAGCAGCACTGAGCTACTCAGGCACTGGAAGCCCTGAAACCATCAGCACCACCAGTGCTCCAGGAATGTGCATCCCATAAAACACCTGTAAAGCAATCACCTTGGTGTCCTTCTCACATCTAATGTGGTTGTCCCCAGAATTCTAACAATTGCAGAGAAATAGTTTTGTCACTTTTTCTGGACAATGCTTGTTCCGAAGAGGTACAATAAATAATTCCTTGTCTCTGAATTGGTTTACATTTACACTTCAAAACTGAGGAATAAATATGACAGCTATTTGATCTTTGCATGAAAATGGACTTCAAAGCTGAATGTGTATTTCTGTTCATTTTACACCTACAGATTTCCAGCAGAATGTGATTAGGCCTCTGATTACTAATGCCTATTGTAGTAGCAGTTTCATCTAGTGCTTTTTCAGAATTTAATCATTGTCTTTTGTTGACCAGTACAACAGTACAGAGAGCTTTGCACTACATGTGTAAGTGGCTAGACTAATTGAAAAACAGACTAAATGTACCAGATTTTTGTAATGCAGTAAATTGTGAACAGGAGAATAAAAATGTCCTCAATGTCTGCATGTGTATTGTTACTTTGAAGCTACTCCCAGCTACCACCACCACAGGATCAGAGGAGAAGCTAACACCCACTACTTTAAATAATTATTGGATTCGTTTTTCTCATTATTTCTCATTCATTCTATTTTGAGCACCACCCCACTTGATGTTATAATTAGTTCTCTGAAAAATCTTTTGCAGAATAAATGGTTCTGGCTTTGCTGTATCAGAGATATGACGGCTATGTGTGTTAGGCAGAATAAACAATTTAGTCATCAAAACTTGTAGTTAAACCTAAGTTTAATTTCAGTATTGGTACAAAAGCTATGCATATAAAGAGTGTATTCTATATTTTCCTCCTTATAAGCAGAGGCCCTAGGTGGATGCATAGGATTTCTAGTTATGTTAGTGTGTGGCCCATTACACTGAATTTTTCAAAGCCACATGCAAATGCAAATTAGATTTTTTTAACATCAAACTTGTGTAACCAGCATAAAACATATAGGGGCAAGTTCACCATGTGAAGTAGAAGGAAAACAGTGATGTTTGCTCTAAATTTGTCTATTCAAAAGCAGTTTAAGGAATTTCCCCCTGTTCCTCTATAAGCATTTTTAGCACACTTTTTTTAACAGAAGGGCTTTAAGTTCAATACAGTAAAGACCTTTCTGTTCATGTCTTATCTTTTCTGGCTTCTCCTCCAAGTCTTTTTCAGTCTTTTAACTTCTGCACCCTCTGTGCTCCTGAATTTGCATGCTTCTCATCCCAGAGGGTACTTCCCCTTCCTGCAGCACAGAGTGAAAATGCAGTTTTGAGTCAGAGTCCAAAAGGTTTCTTACAAGCCTCTGCACACCAAGAACAGCGCCCAGACAGTGCTCACCCAGGCAGTATTCACCCAGTAGGAGACATTGCCTATGCAGCAATTATTACTTTTATTGGAGATCCACGAGTCCAACAAGAGATAAAAGCCTCCAAAAATGGTTGTCCCTTTTCTTTTTACAGACTCACTAGTAGGGAGGATTATATGCATCAGACAGAAAGAAGGCTGGACAGACTCAGTCTTGAATGCAGCTCACAAAAAGAGACAAAACCAAACAGTGCCCAGTGAATTCAGTGGGTTCTGTGGCAGTGATCTGGTATGTAATAAGGCTGAAAGAAATGTTGAGGTCTTGCAGTTGTCTGTTGGTAGAATAATTTAAGGTTCATGGCATCAGTGATAAGATGACACGGCAGCACAGTATGACCTCTAGAATTCTTCCTCTCCTGATGCCCACTCACCTGTGCAAAATGAGCCTGTAACCAACTATTTCCTTTCCAGGAATGGCTTGTGTCTGGAAAATGCTGCAAAATAAGGCAGTAAATCAGAATCCTAAAGAATATTGGTCAGTTTTCTCGTTGCTAAAAAAAACAAATTGGGGTACCACTTTTATTTCAATTATTCCATTTGTCCTGCCAAATGTTTGTTCCAGTGGAAAGAATTCAGGTGTTCCTCATTATCCTTCTGTGCTGTTCTAGCAAATAAAAACATGAAATTAAATTAAGTAGTTTTCATTGGACAGTGTTTTAATGATTCAAATAGTATAAAGTCAGTATTAGTATTCATGTCACATTCAATTATCTCCCTACCATATCCTCCCATTTGCTTTTCCATGTGTTGGTTCATCACACAATGTTAATTAGGTCACTTCAAATGGACCATAATTGACAATGACACTTTTGCAGGTTTATATTTTCACACAGAAAATCTGAGAATAAATTAATGACCAGCAATTTTGACAATTACGGTCAATTAAATTTGTCAACATCACAATTGACAAAATTAATCTATATTTAATATTGAAACCTTGACATTAAGAATGCAGCCTTGGCAAGTAATGAGATTTAGGTGACAAATGTGTAATACTGCATCAAAATTATTCATTCCCAAAAGATATGGGCTAAAATATTGATATCTTTTAGATCTAATGTCCTACCAATAGAAAACTAACTTAGAAAAAAAGATCCTGAAGCTCATTCACCAGTGGGAAAAAATTATCTTCTAGTTAATGACCACACTATTTTCTAGGTTTTAAGAAAGGTATAAAAAATTCCAGTATTGAGGATTCAGTGTTTAAACTGCATGCCTACTTCATCTAAAACTTTATCTAAAAAAAAAAAACAAAAAACAAAAAAAAACCAGAAACTCAATGACATGTCTTTTCTCATTCTGGCTACAAATTTTTATAGGCAAACTGCAGGATACCCTGGGAATTTACTGACAATGACCAACATAAATCTAACACCGCTGGGTCCATGCAGCAGAAGTATAGATTTTGTTGGTTCTTCGGTGCAAACAAGATCCACTGATAATAATCCTCCCCTCAGGCTGCATATACATTATAGTAATAGTAAAAACCATCAAAATTAATGCAGAAAAAATTCACTGCAAAATTAATTAAATCATAATTAAAATATCAGAATAAATAGGATCATAGAAAAATTAATTTAAACACTGAGCAGTCATTTGGGTTTGTGATATATGTATGAAAGAACTAAAAATGTTATAAAGGATTTCTTCCCAAGAAGCCCTGGTGAGCAGGTTGTACCAAACCAAATCCGGATGACACTGGCAGCAGTTTTCCAATTTTAGACCTGGAAAAAAAAATGAAAAGTCCATCAACTGAACTTCACTTCCAAAGAACAATAAAACTTCCATTTTAAATCTGGTTTATTGTTATTACCTTTTGCTTGAACACATTTTGTCCCAGGGATACACACAGGTCAAATAGTTGCATCAATGCAATTCAGACAGGCTTTTTGCAATTAACCCCCCCATACACTTCGTGACACTCAAGGAGACTTCTCTCTTCTGTGGTCATTTGGAGGTCATTAGTCAAGCTAAACAGCCATGAAAAACATTGATGGGACAGGATAGTAAATCAGACACGAAAAAATCCTTATTATCCAGGATATATTAACTTTGTGCTTAACATGGAGCTAGTGCTATATCAACTGTAAAGCAAGATGGCTTGACAGACATTGATATAGTTGGAATTGAATTACTATAGCCAAATGGAAATTGAGGATAATAGCTGGCAAATCTGAGAATAGACTTCATCAGCTTTCCATGCATGTGCTTGCATGTGGACGTCATATTGCCATATTCATTTTGACCTAAAGTAGTCAAATTCATTAAAAGAATTAACAATTCTTTACAACACTGTTTCCTGATTGAACTGTGTGGCCTAAGTGACTATTCTCACAACTGCCAGGGAGGTCAAATAAAATTTAATTGGAAATTAGAGTAAAAAGATGTATGTGTCCTGTATAATTCTCTTTGCATTTTTCAGAGTGTAATATGGTGGTAATGTGGTAATGTGACATCTGACAAAAGCTAACACTTCCAGTGCTTTGTGGGAATTACTTTCACCTTTCTTTATCTAAACCATTGGATTGAGTAGAGAATGCTGTCGGGCCTCAGGGAGAAAAATTTAGGTCTTCAAGCTTTTATTAGTAATGTTTGGCTTCCTAGAGTGCTTAAGAAGTTCAAAAAGAAACACTGTTCTAGCTGATGTAGCCTTACACCAGAGTGGAGATGATGGTTTAAGTGCAAATTTAAAGTCACTTTGAAAATAAACAGCGGGAAAGAAAGATGGGAGAAAAAGCAAAATAAGGCAACTCAAATCCACTCTAAGCAGGAGAAATATGCACAAAAATGCCAGATTTTCAGAAGAGTTCCACCTGCAGAATCCCACATTTGGTTTGCAACACAAAGAAGTGAATAATCTTGGCTCCTGAAGACTTCTGACAATCTGTTTCCTTCTGACAGGTATTTTGTCTTGTCCATTCTGATTATGTCAGAGTAACCAGACCAGGGAATCCTTCTGTCTGTGATCTGCGTCACCATTTCTGACAAAGCAGTGGTGAGGACAGCATGATATCAGTTTATTCACAAAAGAAACTGCATGGTGAGCTCAAGCATTGTAAAGCAAGAAGATAACTAATACAAAGGGTTATTTGATCACTGACAATCAATGTAGTCCTCCACAATGGACTACATGTCAAAAGTAAGACAAAAATTCTCATACCTGTACAGAGTGTGAATCTCACTTTTTTTTTTCCAAGAACTTTTTTATTAAAAAAACTTTTTAATTAAGCGAGGTCCAGAAATGGACCAATGGTGTACAGACTCCCTCAGGGTGAAGGTGATTTGTCTGAGTTGCTAAAAACACCTCACTGAATTATTTCCACACACAATTCTTCTGAAAGCTTCTCACAGAAACCACATCTGTAGCCCCCACACTATGAACACCTGTCTATACAAAACCTTACAAAGTCTAATGTCTCAAAACCTAGCTGCTAGTTTGCTCTTTGGAAAATAATTAAGAGAATGTGTCTGCTTTAAAATACCCAAACTTCACAACTTTTGAGATGTCATCCATTCAAATTAACTGTCAAAAGTCAGCAGAACCCGATCTTTTTCTTCCTGTATCAAAATTTTTGCCACGGAAAAAATTAACATGTAATTTTTGAATATCCACCTTTGAACCGTATATATAATGCCATCTTTAATAAGATTCATTTATTTAATAAAGATGAGAGGGTATCAGAGTGACTTAAGGGAAAAAGTATGGGATTTCTTTGGAGTATAACTCCTAGATGATCACCTGGGTACATTGAAATTATGTGTGACCTGATCCATCTTCTGTGACAACTTTAGAGGGTCTTCTGTGTGTTAAGATGGAAACTCTGAAACAGGATTTTAGTGAAGCAAAATTGTTCTTTGTGCCATCTCTCAAGGATGAGAAGAAAGCTCTGAAGTTGTCACAGTTACACAAAATACTCTTCAGTACCTCTGCAAAGTGGCACAAAACATGAGGCTGAATAGGCTTCCATATAGATAATATTTCTTTTGATAGAAATTATCACCTTATAGATAGTGTCAATAAGATATAAATGCAGCCTCTTGAGTCATGCAATCATACAGAAGAAGATTACAGATAAGTGAGACCTCCAGGGAAGGGTCTACATCCAACGTTTTTGTAGCATGGTTGATGCACTGCAACCATCTTTTCTCAAAAGAGTCATTTTCCTTTGGTTTTAAAAGCCATGGAGGGCATGAGGCAATTCATTATCATTCCTGCTTGGTTGGGATGAGCAGGAATTCCCATAGCAAACCCATACATTTTGAACTGCCCCCACCAGCTGAACTTTTCTTTTTATGGCTTTCTAATGCTCCTGACAGACAACAAGTGAGGAACGATAAGCAGATTCGTAGGGGCCCATGAGAGAAGAACACACAGCACCAGCCCACACAGCCCAAGGGTGACTCTAGCTTCTGTCTTTGCAAGGCATATTTTCTACCCCAGGCGCTTGTTCTGTATGAGCAGGAAGAAAAGCTTCCTCTGTGATAGCTAATGAGTCACTTGCATGGTTAGGTTATGGGTTTGGAAGCACAGTATCAATCAGACTTGCCTGTAAAGAGCTGTTTTCCCCAAGCATCCTACTCATTCCTTTGGCTCAGCATGCTTAAGAACACCATTTCCAGCCCAGTTTGGGAAGGAGGAAACTTGCATGGTTTTTCATTGGTTTCTTTGCCTGTTCTCCATTAGGTTTTTTTTTATGATGTGTTAAACAGATATTGTGGTCTAACCCCACCTGGAAACTCTGCCTCAGACAGCTGCTTGCTCACTCCCTGCAGCGGGATGGGGGGAGCATCAGAAGGGTAAAGGTGGGAAAATTCATGGGTTGAGATAAAGACAGTTTAATAGGTAAAGCAAAAACCACACAGGCAAACTAAGAAAAACAAGGAATTCATTCAGCCACCTCCAGGAAATCAGGGGCTCTATCACATGTAATCACAGAATCATAGAATGGTTTGGGTTGGAAGGGATCTTCAAGATCACCTAGCTTCCTTCTAGACTTGGAGAGACAAACGCCACCACTATGAAAGTCCCTCTCTTCCTCCTTCTTCTCCCAGTTATTTATGCTGAGCAGGAAACCATACTAGATGGAATGTCCCTTTGGTCAGTTGGGGTCAGCTGTCCCAGCTATGCTCCCTCTGCAGCCTTCTCATTGTCAGGACAGTCGGAGAAACAGAAAAGACCCCAACTCTGTGCAAACAAAGCCCTTTTGGAAGTGCTATAAGGAAAATTAACTTTATCCCAGCCATAACCAATGCAAGGGGAAATCAGAAATAATTCACTAAACAGTGTTGGTGGCACAGAACTAGGTTTGTCTGAACTGAAGCTGCGAGAAGGCAGAAGCAAAAATCAGCAACTCAGAATGGCAGGGCACAACATGAGAAGACTCCTTTTCCAGACATGCCATTAACCCCACTCCGTCCCTTATCTTTTTAAAGGATTTAATTATTTAATCATTCAACCTAGGCTTTTGCTAGTCCCAGCTGTCCCCACCACATACTACCAGAAAATCTCTGCAAGCAGGTGTAAGTACTTGCAAAGACACAGTCGTAAAGATGAAAGAAAAAAGCTGTTTATGTTTACCAGAGAAATTTCATGACTGCTTTTAATTTTTCCCAAGTGTTTTTTCCTTGTTTGTTAAACCACAAAAAAAGATGAGCTGTTTGTGTTCCAGGTCAACACTAGCATCTGCCTCCAGCAGGTTGTACACCATGATAGTCTGGACTTTCAAGGTAGGTGAGAGAAATGAGAAGCACAGATTATAATAACTTTTATTTCTACCTCTGTTTCTGATGCACTTAAACACTCCTGAAGATGTCCCATGAATTTTATTTCCTACCTTTCCTCTCCAAAGTATTGAATGAGATGCAGTCCTACCAATGACTTCAGCCTTACACAGATATGGGAGTTGGAATTTGTCAATTTTTCTAATCTAGGTATGACATGGAGATATAACCACTTTTAGCATTGCCTGGCATTCAGCTGGTTCAATAGGAAAGTGGCTCATGGCAGCATTAGGAAACTCTCCCTGAGGTCAGCAGCTAGAGGCAGCATCTGCATGACAGTGCGGCCTTCTCTCCTCCATTCCTTTTCTAGTGGCAAGCAAAACCTGTAAAAGAGAGTGAAGGAGAGATGGTGTAAATGTGGATTTTTTTGATTTTGCTGGGAGCACAGTGGGTGCTGGGCTGGGACTGTAGGAACAATGAGAAAGGCAGGGTAGTGGGAAGGGGTATAGTTCCTCTCCCTTGTGCAATCTGACATACCAAAGTCAGCTGAGAACAGTTCTAGGCAAGTATTTCCTTCATTTAGGGTTTTGAATCTCTTCTTTATAGGGTGTTGCATTCCCTTTAACTTGCATCTATCAATGTTAATGAAATAACAGAGGTTGCTGAACAGCCCAAAGGAGGAAAAGCCCGTTTCTACAACTTGTAGAAACAACTACAACTTGTGTGTCTTTGAATCTAAAATTGGAAGGGGCAGGACATAGTTTCCACTTGAGCCCCAAATATTCTTTAATTATGTCTATGTGTTATGTTGGATTTCACTGTAGGAAAGAGGAAAGTCATAAACTAGCGGGAAGATAATTGTTCCTCCTTCTTCAGAAAACATAAATACACAAACAGTAAGTTTTCTTTTATTTTTAAATGGAGATGTCTTGCTCACTATATTAATAGATCTAAGAGTTATGTGCATGATGACGTTATGGGCACAACAAATATGAGATTTAACAGTAGCTCACATCGTCTAAAGATAAACAATTGCAACTGATTGCTCTAAAATGTAATGCATGGCAGTTCATTTAAGAAAAAAAAACAGAATCAGTAAAAATATAAAGCATGGAGAAAATAAAAGGCAATAGAAATTGAATATGCATATAGCTATTTTTCCAAACTCTTTTCAAAACTATTCATATAATTTAAAAGCATTCAGAAATGAGGTCAGCTTCTGGCAGATCATGTGGTCCTGACTTTACTGAACCACTGTTCTGTGATCAGCTCCGTATGTGTCATCCTTCTGCTGTGTAATTTTGTTTCCAAAGTCTAAAGATATCATTAAAGTGACATGTCTGCAGCCTGGTATAATAGACTGAGCACTTTGCAGTTAAAAAAAAAGAGTCAGAAATTTGTTAATCATTAAAGATATACTGAACAGAATTTCTCTGTAATTATTGCATAGTCATCAGAAACATCTTGTTTATTCTTCGAGAGAATAAAGTTCCCAAGAAGACAACGAAAATATTGCTGCAGACATGGAACTTCAGTTTTTCCTAAAGCTTACCAAGAGCCCTCAAGTTTTATACACTTTTCTCTTTTCTTAATATCCTCCTCATTCAAACACCTTGTTTCCTAATCTTTTAAGAGTAGGCAAGGTCTGGAACAGAGTCTTTCATATTGTTGTCTTAAAGCAAGAGCGAGAAATAAAGCTAAATATTAAGGAAATAATATTGGTCTGTAACAGAAATCAATTAAACAGTTGATGCAAAGTCAGCACTACCTGGATCCTTAAGAAAGCTTCAGAGAAGAGGGAAGCATTGAAAATAACTTGGTTTTGTAGCCTGAATTTCCCTGGAATAAGTTTACTGGTCCAGGGAGGCCTTTTTATCTGTTTGGTATGTTATGTCTTTTTGAGCATAAGGAGTAATCAGACAGTACTCAAGAACTTTAATAAGAGGAAGAGGAAACATTTCTGAAAATAAATAGCTTCCAAAATATTTTTCATTATCAAAACTAATGAAAAATCATTGTCCAGATAGGAGCAAGAAAATGAACTGGTTTTAGAAATTTAGAGCTCAGGTTATTCAAACAACATTATATTTTTATAAATACTGAGTTCAGTTAAAGTACTGATCCTTGAAAATTACTGAAAAAGTAAATTCTTATTCTTATAGGAGAAATGTAAAAAGTAAGAGATCATTGACACTGTCTTTCGTACCATCCAAATAACCTAGTGGAATAAAAATATCAGGGGTATCAATCAAAATGTTGGCATGCAGACCTAACTAGTTGAGGAAACCTGATGAACAAAAATCTTCAAGCAATCAGACAGAAGACAATTTCATCCTTGTTTATAGTTTGAAGAGGAAAAGCTCCTTTAGACTATCATGAAATACATTTTGAAAACCAGAGGTTTCCTGGCAACTGCAAACTGCAATTTAGAAATTATCTAAATTCCACACTAGCAATTTCTTTTTTTGTCTTCTTCCCATAGGGATGCACTACACAGGTCAAATCAACAACTTGTTATTCATCTACAACATCTCCTTTCAATAGGAGTTTATGTCACTTACGCTGTAGATAAGTTCCCAAATTTTTTTCAGACCGTACCCAACATAAATGCCTTTGCTCTGCCATGCATTCTTTAATAAACACTTAAAATAGTCCTTTTGCTGCTATATGCGACTCTTAATGTTTCACATAGGCACAGAAAATGCAAAAGAATTGAATTTGTAAAATTCCAGAAATGCAAATCTTGAAGGCTCAACACAGAACTTTTATCACAAATAAAATTTCAAATGGCAAATTTCATCTCTTCCAGCTGTGTAGGCATACCTTTCCTTTACACTTTTCTATGCTAAAAAACCCAACTTTTAAAGTTTTAAATAAACTGTCTTAATCTTCCAGCTTAAGTTCAGCTTCTGCAGGTGTATTAAGGGTTCTTAAACACTGTGACAAATAGCAGTGAAAGTTATTGTGAAATCTGCACGTCACGTTCTGGTGGCCTTGCCATGGATGAATTGTTTCATCCTGTGAGCAATGATTCTCAAGTATTTTATCTTAACCAGTGTTCATCATTAGCAGCTCATCAAGTCATAACTCACTACAGTGGAATTCTTACTAAGGAATTGTCCCATATTATTGTTTTAAACAATAATACAGTGAAATGTCCTATGTCCTCTGCTTCCATAAACTTGAACAATTACATTAGGAAATGTTTTGTGGTTTTTGCAAATTTGGGCTGACTATTACCTCTTAGAAAATGATTATAACAAATAGTTCTGTTCAAAAAAAATTGCTTAATGCTAAGCAGAAATGTAAAAATTAATTTGAAAAATCGAATTAATTAAAAAGGATTAGAAAACAGAGAGATTATTAAACCAATTTATAAATTAATAATTCACATCATTAATGGATTCTGTGCTGTTGTCCCAGGTAGAAAAAGAGTGTAGAAGGACTGGTAAAAGTACAGAGAAAATCAAACAAATAGATGGATCAAAAGAGGACAAGCAACAAAATATAACAGCTTCTCTATGAGGAAAAACTGGACTAAGGCTCCACAGATTCAAAAAGAGAAAATAAAAAGAGAAATGAAGGGTAAAAAATGATGAACAATATAAGTGAATTGAAAGTGAGTGGGGGTTTGCCTTTTTCAATTAAAAAAAAATCACATAAAATCAGAGCTAGCAAATTCAAAACAAAAAGATCTTCACAAGATGAACTCTTAAGCTATGGAAATCTCTGCTGCAAGTTGCAATTTAGAAAAAAAAATCTATCAATCAAATCCATTTAGAGACATTTATGATTTATTCTTAAATGTTATTTCTGGGGTTCTGGCATTCTCTGAACTGCAAACCACTGAAGAATGAAGAATTCCATGGCACGATAATACAGTACCCTATTTCCTCACCCTCTTAACCAGATATATCACAACTGAAAAGAACTATGCTAAATGGATCTTTGCTCTGACCCAGCAGACAATTTTTATGCTCTGAGAGGCTGAAAGGCAAAGATATACCCTGCAGATTGACAGCTCAGACAATAAGTTGCTTTGGGGCCACAACCCTTTGCACAGGAGTTTTGAAGCTGCCTAGAGTTCACTAATTTTCACAGCACCTGCTTGGCCATCCTGGATCCATCCAACACTATTGGGAGTTCAGAGCTCAGTTCACTGGCCACATGTACCAAAGTATTCAACCAACCTCTACATCAGGCGTGGAAGCCAGTGGACACTCCCATGCAGAGGTTTCCCCCCTGTCTCAGCCAGGCAGACACTTCTGGTCTCTGAAATGTGTGGCTTGTCTTCACACTCAACTGCTGATGCAGTCAATCAAAACAATCTGGCCTTGCGATGGCAGATATTGCTACATCTAAACTGGAGAAGAAGACATTATGCTTCCTAGCTTGCAGACAGGAAAAAAAATTTAAAAAGAGGGTTTTCAATTGCTTCTAAGGGAAAATTTTGGGAGAAGCATTAGCCTGTACTTACAGTCTTCCCACAGCACCCTCTGTTGTTACCCTCATAAACAGGACACTAACTAGAGAAACACAGCTGCTCCCATGTTCTTTTAAACAGAATTTGCCCATTTTTATCTGGCTATATTTAGCAAAATATCAAACAGTCTTCAAAAACGCCTGATAATCAGCATATTCTAAAAGGAAGGAAAATAAAAAGGTGAGACTGCGGCATAGCTACAGTAATTTATTCTTCAGAATGTCTTTCTTTAATTAACCATAAAGAGAAGCATATCTTCATTGCTCTTGAGCCCAGCTGACCCAGGTGTTTTCTGTTCAAGAATTGCTTTCTTACAGACACAATGTCCTCATGCCAGTGACAGCAGTTGAACTGATGATAAAGAATTGTACAGGTTAGCTGCTGCAGTTGGTAACTACATCACGGTTCCTGCTTTTTCCTGAGGTAGTGGAGGCAGGGCACTACAGATCCCTACAGAAATCCGTGGGTAGGGATGTTCAGAGAGAAGAGACAGGGGCCCATAGCTAGCCTGTGACCACCTGCTCTCACCAGGTCACTAGCAGGGCAGAAATTGCCTGTCAGCCACAGCTACCAAGAGCTCTGGGAGCTGAGACATGGCAAGGAGTTTTGCAGCTGACCTTGAACAGGAGGAACCAGTGACACTGTTCAGAGGACCAGAAATGGCATTCCTGCCACACCCAAATTCACTGTCGTAATAAGCCAACTCAGCAGCCTGAGACATTACAGCTGAGACATTTCCTCCAGTTTATTGCCATTTGATACAGATTCCTTTACTTTTAAATGACATTAATCAGAAACTATCACCAAACACCTCTTTCATTCTTCATTTCTGAAAGCTTCAGTTGCTTACAAAGGCCTTTACAATCCAAGCTGTTTAGAAATTCCTATATGACACGAAAGTAGCTGATCTGCCAAGACAGCTTTCTTAAATATTTGTTGTTTTTCAGGTGCACAACATATGTTCTTGAAAAAAATAAGAAAATAGACAACTCGATAGTTAACTGATAAAGCCACAGAATTCCACGTAACAGGAAGAGCTTCAACAAAAAATACTATTCTGGAGTTCATTTTCTTGCTCCCAGTCTTGTATTCCTGTCAGAAAGTATTTTTAAATTTAAATAAGTGCCAAAACATTGTTTGAGGGGTTGCTTTGTTCTTTTGAAGCAGAGATCCTTATCTCCTTCTTAGTCCAGATTATAACCAAACACTTTAGGGTACCTTAGGCATTTCCTTTCCTACTGAGCCTCACTTTCCCAAAATAAGGTTTATAAGACTGAAGTAAGTAATGTACAATATGGGCATTGTATTTTGCTTCTGCACTTTTTTTAATTAGGGCATCAACAATTATGAGCTGTGTACTGTCTTGAGATAAGTTTCACAGTTGTTCTTGTTTGCCAGGGACTCCTTTAGTCACTTCACTCTTGTTTTGTCCATTCACCCAACAGCTCAAATTTATTCATATGCAGGGTCTATTACTCAAAATCTATACTTTGTTTTGTAGGTGATATTAGGAAGCTTTCCAAGGAATTGCAATGAAATAGAACCATGGCAGGGGTGGAGATTTTAGCATCCATAAATAGACCCTGACTTTATAAAGCCCCTCATACTGACAAAGTAGAAAAGAATATTATTTTACATGTGAAGTACTTTTCTGTGAATCCTGATATGTGATAAATGTGGAAACTGGAATGTTGTTTTGATTTTGCATGAGTTCCAGGTGTTTAGGTGAGCAGCTGAAGGATGGCAGATAAATTGAAATGCATATGTGGCTGGTGGATTCACCCATGCAGAATTTCAGGAACTGAAATGAAGAAAGAAACTGATAAATTCTGGGGGGTTGAAACCTTAAGTAATTAATCTACACATTAAGTGTCATAACCCATATTTTGCTCTTGCTAGCAGGTCTCTCAGGAAAACAGTAGTGCTCTGTGTGGAAGCTAAGTTACTTATATGTAAAAAGCCCCACAGTAATAACTGAAAGAAAAATTTACCTATTTGATATTTCACTAAGCATTTCTTAGACCATTTCCACCTACCAGTCAGTGTACAAAACACTCAAAGTTTGCAAGTGGCTTTTCAACATGCTGTTTGTATAAGCTCTATTTCTGATTTTAATTGAAAACTATTAGAATTATTCAGTAATGTCAAAAACAGACCTGCAAACATAGACTTACTTTTAACAAATTCAGGTGTTACCTGAATTTTATTTTAAAGATTCTCTCATTTTTACATTATACACTTGAATTTTATTTTACTGTAATGATCTCATTTCAGCCAACAACCATCTTGGGGTTTTCTTCTGAGTGGATAATAAAAAGTCAAGTGCCATTGGTAGCAAGACATTTTTGTTGTTTCTTAGTTAAAAATCAATTTGCAGTAATTATTTGAAAACACTTACGTATTTTATTATTAATTCTAATTTTTCACCTTCTGAGTATCTAAGGTGCAATTTATACTTTTATAGCTGATAATGCATGTTCTAGGGACAATGAGACAATATACAAAAAATAGTATATGATATTATAGTTATAATGTGTCTGGGTGTACTGTCTTCCTACATCTAGTTAAAATTATTTATCACTGAAATATGGATATACTGAAAAGATAATGGTTTTATTTCATTTCCTTTCTAGGTAACTGAACAATGACTTTGCCTTTTCACTCTGATGTAAGTTCATTGAGATAAGAGGAAAGTTTATAATGAGTTGTTCTTTGAAAGCACTGAAAGATTAAATAACTTTCTCTTCTATAGAAATCTGTAAAATATACCTAATTTATTAATATTTTTGAAAGGATACTCTGAAATTAATGGAAAAATCAGAGACCTCCTGTATTCATACGTGCTAGAAGATATTTTATAACTTACCCTCAGAAACTTTGTAATGACAGGCTGGGCCAACCAAATAGATGACCAAATAAAACACACACAACATCTCTTATTTTAAAGCTATTGGATAGTTGAAAGAAATTGTCTTTATTTAAATTTTTATAGTTCAAGAAAGTTATGGAAATATTGATTATAAGGACAATGTAATCAGGCTTCTTTTGAAATACATTGATAGGAAAACAAAGCTTTTATGCCTGAATTATACTTATTCAATGGCAGCATTTCTCTGACTTTGAATAACAAATATTGGTAGATAAAAAAGAATGATTATAGACCAAACTAAACACTGAAGCAATGTATGCACACTTGTGCATATTAAATGTATTTTCAGTTGCTGTTTTCAGCAACTGGAACAGTTTTAACAGTCTTCATCTTAGATTCGTAAATATCTTAAAAATAAAATACCTATGGTATTTCAAATATAGTCAAATATTTTTAAAAAACATTTCCACATAACACTAAAATATATGGTAACTAATTTTCCTCATTTATATCTGATAAATGTCTGATTCAACTTTTCAACAAAATTTCACTCTTTAATATTATCAACTGATCAATATTTGTAATTAAAAATAACAACATACTCCCATGAATAACAAAATACTGCTAAAAAGAAACTTCAGAGAATATTTTTAAACACAAAAAGATTTAAAATATTGACAAATTGTATAGCTACACAATGGAATTATAAACTTTTTTACCACTTGTTAACCAGTCTTAAGAAATAAATACTTTGACATTTTATTCACAAATGGAAAACAAGTAATGATCCAATATCACTACATTTCATTAATACTAAAAATTGCATAATTAGAATAGAAGAGTAACACAATGGTATGCAGGAAAAATACATGCTCTTTTTCCAGTAGAATGCAAATTATAGGTAGTCTGAGAGACAAATAGACATGCTAAAAATATTTTAGAAACTAAAATATTATATTTAAAATTAACTATCTCTAGTTCCATATCTGAAACATAATATTTGGAAATTTAAGTAATTTTAAATAGTTTAAATTTTAAAACATTGCTTGTTTTTACCCAATCTATTATTTTCTATTCATTCATCACTCAAATATATTCCCTAATAATGTCTATAAGCAAATATGTCTTCTTAGTAAAGAACAAAACACAGGACCCACACCAGTATTTTGCACAGGAACAAACAACAGTATTAATTTAGGTTCTAGTGGGTCCTTGTCTCTAGCTTACCTCAGGAATAAGTTCTCCAGTTTACCTGAGTCTTGGAAGTCTTTGGAGCCCATTTCTGCTCTGCTGGGACCACACAAACACACATATGCTTTATATTTATGTGTATCATTCACACGGAAATACGCTATGCTAAAGAGCCTCAACGGCACAATGTAAGAAAAATGTGGATGGTTGTGAGAATATCATGCTCTTGAAGAGCTTCATAAAGCATAAGTTATTAAGTAAGCACTGTCTTGAGCCTGAATTCAGCTAAATAAAGATGAAAGCTTGTCAAAAAGTTGAAATGATACCCTAACAAATTGACAAAATTAATATATTATTATCAGTCATGAATAGTTTAACCACAAAATTAGATAGGCAGATATGCTGTTGTTCTCTCTTTAATCAAATTACAAAATCTCTCCATTGTAGGCACAGACATGCAATTATATTTCCATAAATAATTATTTAAATTATAATCGAAACATTCAACTACTGTGACTATTTAAAATACATTCATTGATGTCGTGCTATAGTGTAAAAGAAAAAAATATAAATGCTGCCACAGGTAATTATTAGTGGCTTGGCTGTCAGTTAGTCAAATCAACTAAAAGACCAATTACTCTGACGATACACAGGTTGAAAGGCTGGTTAAAGTAGAGTTCATTGCTGACATTAGGCTGTGTTTGGCGAGTTCTGATTCTACAGCAGTGGGGGTGAATTTCCCGTGGATTATTATAATGAGGAAATTTTGCATTTGAATTCACATCCAGTAACTTGTTCTCAACTTCAATCTCTTAATCTTGTTTAAACCTGTAAAACACACAAATCGCACTACCCGTGATGCAAGTCCTGAATTACATTTCTTGCTAGAAAAACTGAGGTTTAAATAAAGACACAGATAACAACACAAAATGTTTCCTGCAAACCTCTTTTTCTTTCAAGCATGTCTGTAGAGACCCGAGTAGGTCACGTAAGAAATTCTGCTTCCGAAAGAAGGGAAATCGCTCTTGAAAATTCTACATACAGAGCACAGTCATATCCTCCTCATGGAATATGTTTCCCTTCAGAAACATCAAATCCAAGGTGATTTCTTAGATGACTATAAGCAGTCTGGAAGAATTTATCAGTCAGATGAGCAGCCTCCGTATCTGACATCTGTGGTCTGCTGCTTTCAGAGAGCAGTGACTATAGCACTAATTACTTTCAAAGACCTGTAGTACTTTACTTCTTTGCTTTCATTAAAAAAAAAATTTGACACACAAATAACAAATTTAGGGAAGTAAATTAGAGAAGGATGGCAAAGTTCTTAAAAATATCTCCCCAATCACTCTGGAGAATATTTTTAATTTGTTCATGTATGCTAAGAACAAAACCAGAGCACCCTAAGAAATCTCAAGCTTTACTCCCCACTGCTCAAAATTTTTCATAGTTTTATTAAAAAATAATTCTACTTGTCTTCTTCAGTCACTCAGAATTTTAGTACTGCAGATTGCTAAAAAGAGATATTAAACCAGCCACTAAAGTGCTGGGAGAAAAGACATCTAGGTGGCTCAAACCAAATTCAAGTATTAAGCACCATGATGCTGTGCTCATACTCAGGGTACTACATCAATAATTGTATCTCTCATTACATGAAAACAGACTTACCAAATGGATGCTATTTATGAATTTTTTTCCTGCTGGAAAAAAAATAAGAGATATGAATTTTATAGTTTTATTAAATATTGCTAACTGGTAAAAATAAAAATTAGCAGAATTCTTTCGAATAAAATGAGATTCTTTGTCCACTAAACAAAAAATAATGACTAAGTGAATTCCATTTAAAACAATTTAAAGACTGAAAATATCACAGAAATTATATGGAAATTAATCAAAGTCACTCATGCATTTGTAAGTAAATAAGGCAGAGACACTTTTTTGCCTCTTTAGATGCCATGTATGTAAATAAAAAATGAAAACTTTTCAAATATCCATCTTGTGGTACATAATAATTGGCAAAATTACCAATTCTTTTATTGTTGACTGCAAGCACTTGCAGTTTTCCTTGTCCATTACTGAGCTCCTGAATTGTAAATGAAGAGCATCATTATTTAGCTGCATTATTAGCTAATTTTAGTAAATCCAATTAGTTTTAAGTACCTGATATGTTAGTGTATTTAGCTTACCATGTGTCCTGCTATTGGATTTCTTGAGACTAAAAATTATTTCATCAAAATGTGAGCAGACTTATATCAAACTCTATTTGTCGTCATTTATAATGAAATATCATTGTAAATGATGGAGCACTGTATGATGTGATTTGACTTAGAATACAAGCTTAGATTTTATTTGGTTTTATTTGTTGCATTTGTTGAATAAGATAGTAAAAGTGGAAAATGCTGAGGTGTATTTACACCTCAGTAGAACACTAATATTGGTTCAAACTACACTGTACTAATAGATATAAGGTCACTATTAAATGCTGCCTTTTATTAATCAATTCATCTTTAGAAACTGTCAGTGATGCAATTTAAAGGGGGAAGAAACTTAAACCAGACAGCTTAATTAACACGAGATTTGTTTTGCTTTGTATCACTCTTAAATGTAAAATGCTAACATTCTACAACGCTCTCAAAATTAAAAAAAAAAATAAGGTATATATCTTTATAGAAATCCTTACCAGAAGTATATATATCTCTTTATAGCAATCACCTTATTAAAAGAGGTGAAATTGTATAAAATATAAATGCAGAAGGATTATTTAAATATAAAGTCTGTTAACAAGTAACATGAAAGGGAAAATACACATTTTTTCAATTCTACAGCCACTTGATCTGGGATTAGAAGATCTTAGGCAATACTGTATTTCCTTAGACTGCAAACCCTCAGGAAGTTTAAACAAATATTTTTTTACCATTTCAGGATACAGCCTCTCCCGGGAAAAAATTACCAAGCCTTTTTCTCTTAACATTTTATACCAAAAAAATAATTGGCAAATAAGAAGAATTTAAATTCTAAGAAATGCATAGTAATGAACTGATAACTAAAATATTGCTTAAAGGTTCAAATACAGAGAGATTGCAATAATAGTACTATTCTGTTAAGCTATGTATACTTCATCGAAGCCAGCGGAAAGGAGAACATACCATATCACCACCATACCGCAGGCATTTTCATACAGCCTAGTGCAAATTCGAAGCTTTCCCTGACTGTGTCCAATAAAACAGCCACAACTATTTTTAAATACATCAGGAGTCCATGACCCCATAAGTAGTAACTTCCCTTTCTTGATGGAGTGCGCATCTCACTTTTGTAAGTGTCAACGGTTTCTGGCTGGCTGGCCAGAGACCACAGCATACTCTGCTTTTCTCCCAAAAAGGCCATGTCATTCTTATACAACTTAATCAGTGGCTACATACAAGAAAGCAACACTGCAGCCTTTCTGATCATTTTAATGAGGACCCCTGGCTATTCAGTCATTGAAATATAATTGACTTGCTCTTCTCTTATTTTCATAATAGACACTCCAACCTAGACCACATTTATTTTGCTATAAGAAATGTCAAGAAAGATTGGAAGTTTTCCGAGTGTCCCCATTAAAACTGAAAACATGCCACCCTGTCTTTTGCATTAGCTGCAATCATTTTGTATAGAACTCATTATGCAGATAGAAGATGCAAATGTTTCATCTATCTCACATCTAACCAAGCTGCAAGTGCCAAGAAAATAAGCAGGAGAAGAATAATTTTCTTTCTACGACTGTGCCTGCGCCTGTGGTGTTTGCATTGTGTCACAATGCCAGTACCCATGTGTACATGTGTACATCTGTGCTCACAGACAACATATACACAGCTCAAAGTCCTAATATCTTATTTCAGGTAAAACCTAGAGGTTGATTGGCACACATCATCACAGCCAAGGAAAAGCATTTTTCTCAATAGAAGCAGCTCTATGTAACAATAACTATTACTTTAAAATCAAACGAGTAGCAGAAACCATTTGAATGAGAAGATACCATCATGCAAAAGAATGCATTCAGTGTTGATTTTTAAATAGCCTAATGAGCACATGCATGTCAAATGTGTTATTTTGAATAAGTCTTAGTCACTTTCTATGACCACTCAGTTCAGTAAACAAAATATCAGGTAAGAAACTGTATCTACCATAGGCTAACTAAGCTCTGTTCATATCTGGCTGGACCGTGACACACATTTCCCATCTGAACACATTATACAGGCTATCTACCATGAAAACTCATTCACTGTTGACTTAACAGTGCAATTTGCAGTGCAAGACAGAAGATATCTCTTCCTGTCAATTATTAACTCACACAGCATCTTACTAATCCTACCAGTAAATACTATCCCTACTGCAACACCACTTTTTTAGTGATTTAAAGATTTGACTATGCAAGTGTCATTACTTAGCAGGCTACTAAACACTCAAAATAAAAACCTCACATCTCACAATTTTCCAGTCAGGTTTTCAGCCTGAAAAACATTCCCAATAAACTTCCATGACATAGACAATGAACAATGAAAAGATCAGAAATATAATTGCTATGAGATCTGATATATTTAATCCACATTTGAATAGGGAAAGTGTATTGATTTTTACAAGACTTAGAAAATTCTGTTCTGATGTATTCTATATTATTACAGAGGGGACATAAAAATCATACTTTACCTTCAAGCAATTGCATACTGAAATAATAGAAAGGGGTGGCAAAACAGATATTTTAAGTCAATATTTAATGTCATACATTATCATTTTTGCTCACGAGAGTCCTGACAGTTCCCTTACCCATTTTTAGCATAAAAACGTGAAAGTATCATTCTTTCTGGCATATTATAAACATTTACACAGTTTATTTTTGACGTCTTTACATACAGGGCTTGAGAAGGAATGTTTCTGGGCTTCATTTTAGCGGGGCGCTGTGCCCCAACCAACCCCAGCCCTAGAGCAATGGGGCCAGGTCCTTCCCGTCTGCCCCATGCTTGTCTTCTCCTACAACTCAAAGATGTTGCTGCACGGCACCTTCAGGAAAAAAGACTTCTGAGCATCATGGAAGCTATCCGTTTGCATGTACATCCTGTCACCGAGCCACGGCCCCCGCGCGCTCGCACAGATTTCCCTGGGCCTGGCAGAAGTAATCAGCGTACAAGAGGGAAAGGAAGAACCCCTAGGCTTCCTCTGGATCAACATCAGTGCACACGTTCGTGCTGCTTTGGAAACACATGGGTGTACCTCACAGGGTACTTCATGCACAGCAGCAGCACTTGGGTTCTAACAAATAAAGGTTTCAGTAGTGCAAGCATATACAAATACAGCTTTTCACACACGCATGGTGTCATGCAATTTAAGTGTCTAGAACTGCAACTATTAAAGTGACTTTTATTTACTCTCTTGCTGTAGCTACTTTACAGATTTTATATACAAAACTTCTACATAACGAGATTTCCACCAGTTTGGGCTTTGTAATAGAAATGGTGAAACTTTTTTTCAGTCTTCTCAGGAGAATTTCATCTTTAATTTGGAATTTTAAATAAATATATAAATAAGTAACTCCTTGCTTCTAGCCCAGCTGTGTTCAATAAGAACTGTAACAAATGTGATTCTTAGAGAGAAACCAAGACCCATCATATAAATTAACAAAAAGTAAAAAACTTTTCAGCTGCTTTCACAAGCAACCTCTCAAATTTTATCATGTCTTTAAAGTGAAAATATTTCATAAGAAAAGCCAAAAGGACTTTTTTTTGGGAGTTCTACGTCTGTCAGGTTCCAGCAGGTGAGATAGAACTCAGCTGGCAGCAAACACTTGAACTCTTCCCACTCATCCTTTTTATCCCATGACACCCTTCCGACCTTCAGGCTGTGGCCAGGCATCAAATGTGTCTGATTCTCTGGCTCTCAAACCACTGCATGACCCTTTCACCATCCATTAAAGGAGTTCAGTTCTTGTCCTCTTCTTGTTACAATCCACTTTAAGGTACCATTAATCGTCTTTTTCCATAGGTTCCTATCCTGCTTCTTCTCTGTGACTAAGAGGTCAACAACATCCTCTCCTCTGGTCTCAGAAGTACTCCTGTTTCCCACAGACAGTCCATCCAGGAACAAGAAAGAAGATCTCATTCCACGCCATATAGGTCAGGAAGCTCCAACCCTCACAAGTGTTGTCCATGATATGTCTCAATAAAGACGAACTTGGTCTAGCAAAGCAGATTCACAGGGTAAAAGAGAAAAAAGAGAAAAAAGAAAAGGACTACCACATAGGCATACAAACAGTTTTAGAACTCAGTGGGTTTGATTCTGTTTTTGATTCATCTTTTCTCCTGTGAGTTGGAGAAGGAAAACACAAAGAGGATCAGCTTCATCTTGTTCTATGTGTAAGAGAAGACCCTTTCACTCAGGAGATTATCACAACCTCCTTACAATGATGATGTCAGGACCAAGTCTGCCTCACAGGGCTGGAGGCTTGCACTGCAGTTCAGAGGAATGTGATTCAGAAAGGTGGTTGTGCCAGCTCATGTAGACAAGTGCTTCCTGTAACAAAGAGAAAATCCTGTTCAGCCACAGCACAACAACATCCCTCTATTGCCATTCCTCAGCAAAGCTTCCAGTCCTCTCTCATTAGCCTTGAAGACCCTCCATACCTTGTCATACATGTCTTCCTCGTTCACCTCTCCCTCAGACGACTCTCTGCTATTTTTTAGTTCAGGCTGTTCCCTGTTTCAGGAAACCAGTACTGCTGTTCCACCTTGCCATTTCTGAGGAACCACTTCTACAATCTCCATAGAAAACCTACAAGTGAACTGTTAATGCACAAGAGGATGACTTCAAGAGCAGAAATTATGTGAAATGAAAAATAACATGGAGATGGAGGAAAGAATCTGCAGGAGGAGAACCTTATTGTATTTAACCTCAAGGAAAGTGATGTTTATCTTCTTCAATTTGCATTTCACTCTAATTAAAAATTAGTTTTAAATGGTAATAAAAAGGTACTTTTACAAAACTACATAGAATTATTGGCAGGGTGGGTGATAACTGAGAGTGGCAGAATTCATACCCTCTGTTTTGTACTCTCTTATCAAAAGCCAGAAGCACTTCTTTCTACTTGCTTTAGGAAAAAATCTATCAAAGCCACAATGCAATGGGAAAATAATAGAATCATAGAATGGGTTGGAAGGAACATCCAAGATCACATAGTCCCAAGCTCTCTGCCACAAGCAGGGACACATTTCACTAAACCAGGCTGCTCAGAGTTCCATCTAGCCTGGCCTTGAACACCTCCATGTGTGGAGCATCCATAACTTCTCTGGGCAACCTGTTCCAGTGCCTCGCAATCCTTACGACAAAGAACTTCCTCCTAATACCTAAACCTACTGTCTTTTAGTTTGAAGCCATTCTCCCTTGTACCGTCACTGCTTGCCCTTGTAAAAATGATGGGAAAATAGCAGGGTCTAAAATATTATACTGTACAAAAAGCTTTGAGAACGTCTTTTCCCTGCAAACATTTCCATGCACCAAGTGGTCATTTCACTCTTTTGTTTACCCTGATCAGAGGAGACCAGCTGTCACCTGCAGCAGCAGTGTGTCTTGATCAAAGTTTGATTTATTGGGGAAAAAAAAAAGTTCTGACTAATTACATGCAAATTCAGGATACTTTGGACACCCCAAAGGAAAAGTCGGCCGCTGGGTAAAAGAAGATTTATGGTCACTTTCCCACTAAACCACTCTGGACCGAAGAAGTAAGAATACAGCCATCAGTAAAAACTCTAGTTCTCTCAAGCAGACTGATGGAGGGGAGAAACTCTATTGCTGCTGGAGCATAAATAAGAAATCTAACAGCTCAGACAGCTCTGCTGTGTGTCAAAGAGAGATAATAGATTCCATCAGGAATTAGGCATCAAATTCCTTCTTATAGTTTGTGTCCTACTATCTACTCGATACCATTTTTACCAATAAGCCAGCAAAGGCATTAGGAAGTTTTAGATCTTTAAAAATGGTCATGGAGCCTAGAAACAGGAATAGCCACATGCTCATCATTTTGTGACATGTTTTCCACACTTGCTACCTTCCACAAATTACCAACAACAATGGTAAGACCTATTAAACCTGCCTTCCCAGGCTTCTGTATTTACCAGGGATTAACTGGAGTCAATGCAATACTGTCCTTTTCTTCTTGTCATTTATAATGTGCTTGGCATTTGGAAATATTTGCAGGTTTTATATGTATATGTGCATACCCAGATATGTGTGAGCATGCATCAAATGCCATTGTAGCTAAAATACAGTCTATTCAGTGTCCCATATAAATAAAAAATTTATTCTTTTTCCTTTACGTGGGGAAAGCACGTACTTTGACAAAATGAGCCATAACCAAAATATCACCCCAAAATTCTACTTTTGAGGAATTTCCAGTCAATCCAAAAATTTAAATTATTTTAAGATCAAAAAAAGGACTCTGTCTCTGGATTTTCAGACAATATTTTCTGTCTTTGCTTATACTATGTAATACTTCAGAGCTACACTCTGTCCTGACTGATGTTTTTTGCTTTTTTTCTTCATTTGAACAGGGGACGCCTTGGGCAGTGAATGTCACTGGGAGTCAAGGTGCCTCACAGACAGGCATGCTTGCCTTCAGCAAATCTACAGATTTGGTCCTCGGGAACTCTTGGTATCTCCAGGGAGAAGTGGAGCATTCTGAGTATCCACGTTTCAGATGTAAACACCTAAATCCTTCTGCAATCTTTAATCTCCCTGAGTAGGATGGCTGTTTAACTGTAATGCAAACATCTCAGCTGCTCACTCTGAACTCTGTGCAATCAATAGCACTTGGAAAAAAGAGTCTTATACAAAGTCAGTTATTTTGCAAACATCTAAAAACAAAATAAATCACGCCTAGAAAAGCTTATCTTTCTCCACTGACCCTTAACAGCAGAGGATGCTTAACTGGGATTTAGAGACCTACATTGCAAGCATCTACATTTGCTCAGATGAACACCACCACCAGTAGTCTTTTTTTCAGAGGGAAATTACTGTGTATCCTAATAGGGAAACAGTGATCATAAATCCGTCAATGATTCTGAGATATGAGAATCCCTGACCTAGGTGGTGTATCACATAAATCTCTTTTAACATAAGGAAAAAAGCACAGGTCTAGCCTTAAGTATGGCTGTGTTCAAATACAAATGAAAGTTTCTTCCAGACAGTTAAAGCTATATGATTTGTGATGCAAATGCAAGTTCATAGTAAAGGACTCACCATCAGGGTTTTAATCTGGCTGCCTATTTGAATATATTACCTCTGGGATTTAATCATGACCCTGGTAATCACACTGAGTAATGTCTTGCTTTACCAGTTATTGCACAGAAAGCATTTTTGGAAGGTGGCCCTTTGCCTCCAAAGTCTGGAAAATGCAACAATGCAAAAAGAGACAAGCAAGTAGAAGCAAGTTTCCTTAGCTAAAGGTATTGTTCCAAGCCAGCAAGCGAGTGTCTCTCCTACACTGAGGTCCAATATAGTTTTTCTCAAGTGTAATCAAGTTGACATCTATCTACACTGATTACACTTCAGAAGGGGAGAGGGAAATTCGGGAGGTGGGAGAAAGGTTCTGTTCTCTCTGGTGGCTTCAGAAGTATCCTCCACAGGGTAGTTTGGGCCTCTGGGCATAGCCCTGAGAGATAGGTGGTGCGTAAGGAATCAGGCTGGGGGTCTTATGCCTCAGAGATGCTCTTCCCTATTCCTGCTTGTTCCTCAGGGCAGTAATTTGTTGCTGGTCTATACCAGCAGCAAATTATAGCAACCCCTGTGCCAGTTCAACTTGCATCTGGGAGCTGGAAGAGGCAGGGGAGCGAGGGACAGAGGGCTTTGGCCTTTGCCTGACCATCTGCCTGGTGAAGCACTGGTACTATTTAGTCAGTTTTCTGCCCACTCTCCAGTGCCTGATGCAGGGGAAGCTACGGTGACTCTGAAGCTTCCTAGTCCTGACTGTGCTGTCTGTCAAACACAGCTCAATCTGCTCTTTTCTTTTGACTCTTGCAATTCACAATACAAGAATTTCTAAAAACAGAATGGCCGGACCCTGCTTCAAGGAAAGCCTTCTTGCATCAGAGAGACTGTGTATGGTTCGATTCTAAGCACATCAAAAGCCAGTCAAAGGAGAAATGCTGACTATTTTTTATCGTATTTTTGTAGCATATCAAATGCAAAATAACACTGCTCTTACTGCCTTGATTACATCACTCTGCAAATGACAAGATCCTACTATCGCAGGATGCACCAAGTGAGTCTGGCAAGTAATTAGCTGACCTTTATACAGATTGCATTTTTATTCTCTCTTTATGGTGGGAATTTATCTTGATCCTCCTTTTCAGCTCCTTGCACGATAGTTCAGCTGGTTTCTACCGCTGTTTGGTTATCACATGTGTTTAAAATCATTGTTACAAACACAAGTCTGTCCTCAATACCAACAGCAATAAATAAAGACCAGCTTATTAAGAGTGGAAGTGCTAAAATATTGGTCTTCTTTTACTGGTCCTGTATCTTAGGCAAAAGACAGTCAAGAAATCAGGCCCTTTTCATTAATACATTACAAACAGACTCCATGACCTTGAATGCATCTCTTCTGAAGAGAGTTAGTCCTTCCCCTGCCTGCCTAGTTCTGACAGTGGTCTTAGAAGACAACTCACTTTTTAAAATGTAATTCAACACACCACAGCTACATTGCTGGTGTAATCCACACAGAAACCACTCCTCGTACGTTCCTGTTTCTGCTTCTCTTGCTAAAGCCATTTTCTTGATCTTTGTCTTGTCCCCGTACGCAAATACAGGATTAGCAGGAGACATTTGGATGTTTCTGTCTGGGAATCCTGCCGTCAGCTAGCACACTCTATGTGCAGCTAGTGCATGGTCTTTTGGCTGACTTCACTGACCTCCATCTGTTAGACTGCCTGTGTGGCTGCTCACAAGTCAGTCAGACTGTTTCACTAGGACACAGGTTCCAGCAAGGATGCACTTGGATGGACAGCATGTACAGTATTGCCACATGTCCTGCCTTCCTTTTTTGAAAAAAGCTATTTTTTTACATGGTACAGCTTTTGGACTGTCGTCTCATGCTGCACTTCCATTTTCAGGGAAGTCACTTAAGAAGGGGAGGAAGGCTCATTATCAAAACACTAACTGAGAGGCTTTCACACGCCCCTCTGTTTGTATCCGTAAGTGCAATCCTTCTCCCTCTTCTTCATTAGAAAGGGAAGCTGGTGTGCAGCACTTCTGTTTTCTCCTTGGTGGCTCCAGTGTTTCCACAAACACTAAGTGTGGTATGTTAGAAGGAGCCAGTAAATCCAAAGTTCTTGCCTAAACATGTGCATTTGAGCTTCACATTCTTCAGCGCAAAAGGAGAAATTTGGAGAATAAATTGTAAAATAAGGGTTTGCACCATCAAGTTATATGCAATAAAGACTGCTAGCCAGTAAAAAATTGTCACCAAATCTGATAACCTTGATAAATCTGCTATCAGCTCACACAGACTGCGGCTAGATTAATTTCTAACACACTAGGCCACATCTTTTTAAACCAGAAAGTCACAAAATAAGGTGTTAACATTTACCTGTGTATTAAAGAATGAAAACTGAGCATATTTGTCAAGAGGTATTAGCAGCTTGTCCTTGACTTTTGGTGTGTTCTGGGCTCTTTGTGGGGTTACAAAGAGATATGCAGACCAAACAAGGTTTAGAAAAAGCCCCACTTTGCAACCAGTCCCTAACACGCTGTCTGCACTCTAGCTCTATATCATATTCCTGCAGCAGCTCATTCCAAGTCCTTGGTCTCTGCAACCAAAGCTCTCAAACATGTAATTTATAACATGACCAACACCTTTAAACCTTGGGTACAAGCTTGTCCAAACTGAAAAAAGCCTCCAGCAAGCTCACTGGATCATTGCTTACATCATTTGCTCACTGCCTTCCCATAACTCCCTCCACCATCTATAAATGAAATTTAATCCATGAAGCACCTGGAGATAGAGCAAAGTATTCACAGGGAAAAATACTGAAGGAAAAGTACCAATAGTACAGGTAGAGCTATAGGAGGGGAACACACTCAGCTTAGGCTATCCATGCTGATTTGGCTGATCATTTACAAACTTGGGTATTAATGGCTTATGAAAATAACAAACCACGTATCAAAAAGATTTGGTGCATAAAGAATCCAAAAAAAAAAGACTCTTATCTGCTCACAAAATTCTCCTTGGAATTTAAACAGAGAGATTTTCTCATGGAATTAATAAATATTTATATGTGGGAGAAGGAAGGAATTTTTTATCAAAGATAAGGTTATAATCATTACAGCCCTGACCAAAAAAATGGTTGGTATTTAAGAGCAGAAGGACCATTCTCTTTGTTTTGATGACAGCTCTTGCTTTATATGACACAAAACTTTAGTAAGATTTTCTGTAGAATCAGAAGGGAAAAGCAGCAATCATAATTACCTTATTTTCTACTCTTAAATTATATACTTATCCAACCAAACAATTCACACTTTAAATTATCAATATGACACTGATCCAAGGCAATTTCCTGTGCTTACACCAAAACATTACTCTCCATTATTCTCTCATTGCATCTTTGCCTAAATACAGGTGCATAATTTTTAGAAATGTTGCATTGAAACTTTAAGTCAATTTTTAGTTTTACTTCATAACCTCCCACATATGCAGAGATACAAAACAATGTTGCTAACATCCAGATGAGCAACAAACTGAAGACTTCAATATTAAGTAAATCCCAGTTCTGCACTTGCCCTAAATTACTTAAATACAGAGAGCCTTGTAAAATCTATTTCTTCTTTTGTGAGACTTTTGATCTCTAACTATTAAACAGTAATTCCTCTGAAAATTTATTGCTCTTAATTTCAGTATTATGTGGCAAACACTTTGATATTTTTTCAGACGAGATTTCCTGTTGGTAAATTTGGTGTTATTAGTTGTAAAAATATTGTAATCAGTACGGAGCTCATTTTTATGTGAAGCATTTTTATTCCAGTGGCTCTAGTAGATGGGATTTTTTTTTAAGACAGAACACTCTGCAAAGCACATTCACTACAGGTCAGATCTCAATTGATTAAAATACAATTGTTGATATAAAGGGTGTCTCCTCTGCCTTGTAGGGGGAAAGAAAAAAAGGAAGAAAAAAGGGGGAAAAAAATCAAGGTTTCAGGCAGCAAAGTGGTAGCAGAAACTTGGTGAAATTCCCCTCCTTTCTATGTACCTATCTCAACCCATTTGCAAACCGTAGCATCGGCTCCACGCTGCCTCGGGGATGGGAGACCAGAAGTGCTGCAAACCAGGACTGATGTGCCTGACAGAGCTGCACAGCAAAGTCTGAGTGATGGCCTGAGCCATGCCCGGCAGTAGCCAAAATTATGAGTGGGTTTTCTTTCCTGGAGCGCTGCATTCGACTACAATCACAAACGTGGCATGTGCAGTAGCCAGTCAGCTGCCAGTTGATTCTATATATATTTTTACATTAAGTTTTTGAAAGCCATGGAAGAAAAAAAGGTTCTGCATGCAAAGAAATACGCTGCAGCTTGGTCACTTACAGAAAGCTTTTGGGGGGCACAGCCAGAGTGATACATTGGGAGATCTTGCTTAGCATGCACCCGAGTGCTTTCACTTAGAAGAAACATTCAAACCTGAGATATCTCTGTGTAACTGCTGCAGCTTGTCCCAGGGCAGAAGGAATTCATTCAATGTATTAGTGTCCCAAATCAACAGCTGCAAAAGATGGCATTCAGCTAATGAGGAAAATTAATCACAACTACTTATATCTGCATTTTGCTCTAAAGGAGCTCAAATGTAAGCATAGAAACACCTCCTTAAAAAATGAAGAGGTCACGGAAGACAAAATAACCTTATGATCGAAATAATTAAAAAACCCTAATGCCTTTGTAAAAATAGTGTCTAAGTTGCTAGATAAGTGAAGTAGAATTAGAGGGCAAATCTTAGATTATACTGAAAATTAGTCGTAAAAGAGTCATACTCTTCTATGACAGCTTTGGAGCTTAGGGCTTTTGACTATACATTCCCTGTCGTTTTGTAAAAACATGCAGCAGTCATTCTCAGATCCCACTTTATTGTCTGTTACTATGTTCATGTTCACAGATGAGTAAGCACTCTGAAAGTGTGTCTAACTCGTGGTTTAACAGATAGTTTTCACAAGTGCCCATCGGACATCAGCTGTGAAAGATGAGAATATGCACTAACGCCAGACTTAAACTTGGATGTTTAGATTTACAGCACCAAATCATTTACTTTGTTACTAAGGATAGTAGAATGCTTGAGAGCTGATGACCTCTGTAGTTTATCCACCTATAAGAACTAAGTGCTTTCCACTTAAAAAAAAAATCTCCTTCTTGTCATACACACAAGCACACACCCAGAGAAAATCAGCAGCTCCATCATGAAAGGTTTGGCAAGTGGCGTCCCAAGATCTCCCATGTATTTTCACCAAGAGCTCTAGGAACAAAGCACTAGGAAGACTAAGGAGAAACAGTCAATGAAAAAAAATTCTTTTTCTTTTGTTTTGATCAGAGTTCTGTTTAGATACAAACGATCTGGGAAGTAGTAATTGAAAGCCTACATTAAAACAAAAACAGAACTGGGAACAATTTTGCACTATTTCTGGCAAAGGAAATTAAATCAAATCTACAAGCCTTTCTGCTACAATTCACCCTGATAGAATTTGTAACAGCCAGGAAATTAACTCTAAACAATGAAGCTCGTAATGAAAACATCATGAGTGACAACATTAACATAATATAGAGAGAGCCTCACTGACCATCTACCAACAGTTAAGGTCCATCCCCCATCCGCAGGATGCTGAAGTAAGAAAAAAGCAGGCCAGGTTTCTAGCTGCTAATCAGTGTTGATACAAGAGCAGTGTGCAGCAGCAGAAGAAAAAGATGAGATTAAAGTGAATATTGCAGTAATGAGCATGTTCTTCCTGATGAAAGATTTTAATGTAGACTCTAAATCTCTCTTTCACATGCTTATCACAAATGTTTCCATTTGGTAAACTGAATAGCAGAATTATATAGGTAGGTGCCAATGAACACGTACTTAGGTCTGCAGCTAAAAAGGGTTGAAGTGTTTTGACACTAAATTCTGAAAGGTGCAGTTTCAAGGCACCTGAATTTCTCCCATTCCTGTGCAAGGTCTATAGTATTCTACATGGCTACAAGGTCTCATTAGCTATGTTTGTATTAGGAAGTATTTCAACCCGACAGGAGCCAGTCCGCAGTCTGGAAGAGTTGATGCTGGGAATCCAGTCACTGCAGAATGTGCATTTTGTGGGCTTACATCACAGCATGCCAGCCCGGTCTGTGTCCTCCTGGACCAAGTTTCTGATTTCATTTCTTGCAGAAGAAACCAGAATGAGCACTGTGAGAGCATTCTGCAATGCAAAGCAACTGTTGTCAATGGGTATGAGGAGGGGATTCAGCTCAAGAACACACTCCTGATAAAAATGAAAACATTACTGCATGTCTATGCTACCGCGGTTCATGCCATTAAAACAGATTGCTCCATGAGCAGCAAACTGCCTGGACAAGCTGAAAGTATCAGCTTATTCCTAATCTATCTCACACTGGAGATGAAGTGTTATATTCACAAACAGGTTGATGTTTCTCATTCAATTCACAGCCAGGGGCTTCCACAATAAGTCTTCATTGCTATGAAGACTTGTAGAGCAGCACCTCAACCTTTTTATCCAGTCAGTGAGCTAAGCAGGATTAGAACTGTAAGTCCTTATATCAGCAGATAAAAGAAGAAGCCATTGGACTTAGGTCCTCTCCAGTCTGCCTGAGCGCTCTGCAAACTGAGCTCCTCTGCCTAAAGGAAGAACCATAACTTCTATTTTGTTGTACTTCAAAGCCAGCTGCTGCTGGATTATGTGGAATTCAGCATGTGGATGTTGTTGCCTGTGCTCTGGGAAACCTCCATGAGCTCTAGCACTTGGTCTGTGCACTGGGCTATGGGTTTGCAGATCTGAAGAGGACTTAGGAATAAAGTGAGATCCAAAATATATAAGCCTCTTCCTACTGATGTTCAGTATAGGGGGAAAAAAACAAAACAAAACAAATTAATAGGCTCCAAAAGAGTTTAAGGGATCCAAGTATTAAACATTCATGTTCAGAAGCACAAGACTCCAGCATCACTAAAGGGCTTTTAAAAACTGACATAGGTATTCATTGTTTTTTGGGGTTTTTTTATTGAAACACTCATTATTATTTTTCTTCTCAGGATGTAATTTTAGTATCTGCACCCTTCTTATTTCTGCCTTAATCATGGTTTGCAAAGACTTTACAAAGGCTACTTGGCATTTTACATGCATAAATCTTATCCACAGCCTGTTGAGCAAACCTGAGATGTTTTTGATGAGAAACAAACAAAGGGGGGAAAAGCCAGTTTACAGATCTCTTGGACTCTCTTAATATCAGACAGCATCTATCCAATGTAGTTTTATCCAAATGAGAATACATTGACATAAAATTGGGTGAAACTTCACATTCCAAACTCCAGGGAGAATATAGTAATGCAATAGAAGCTATGTTTCTATGGGTTATTTTAAATTTAAATTTAATTTTAAACTAAATTTGAATTAAGAAAATTAAGCTCCTTTTCTACTCTATTTTTTAAATTGTATAACCAATATTATATAAAAGAACAACTTGAAACATCCTGTAACCATGCTGCAAAATTATTTTGTTTACAGATCATCCAGTAATAAAGACTGAACTTCGGCCATGGTAAAAATAGCAATTAATTGACTCTTATTTTGAGTCACATGGTAGCTTATGGAGGAAATTATATGTTTGTGTGACTGAAAATAATGAATAATACACAAAGGAATTCATGCAATTATATGTCTAGTGTCCTGTACAAAGAACCAGTGAAGGCATAAGATCCTTGTGTTAGAAAAGCTATCTAAAATGCCATCTGCAGTTGCCAAATGCTGGGGGGAAATATTATTGCAGCCAGAAACTCCAAAAACAAACCTATTGATCTACCCATTGAACTACCCCCGAAGCATGAGTGCAAAAGTGAAACAAAACAGACATTGCTTTTTGGGAGCACATGTATTTTTAAGCAAAATGTGGATACGAATGTCCAACTTTGGAGAATGAAATAAAGATGGGAACACTGTGTGAACACTCTTCCAGTTCCATCCAGACATGCAACAAATCCAACTGCACTATGTTGTGTTGCTCTTCTTTCCCCATCTCAGACCAGCCCAGGCTCTGGCTACTTATTCCAACCTATCCTGTCTTGAACTAGATAGCTGATCTGGCTGCAAACTTATTCTCTCCACCCACATATTGAGGCTAGTCTGCAGCTCTTCAGTGATTTTTTTTTTACACAATCTAAATCACCCTGTCACCAAACACTAATTTCAGCATGATTTTCTAATACCTTCTCTCCTTCCTAGATCTAACAATGGAGCCCCACATCTCCTAATCTGACAATAAATTGGCAAATTGAAGCCACCACAAGATAGCCAAACATTTGGGTAATCAGTGACAAGGGAAACCTTTACTTCAGAGCAGTTGATGCTAGAGGCCTCATGCTGTCTCTCCTACCACCATACTGTTCATTTTGGCACTGAATGGAAAAAGGTCCAGGCTTCTCCCTCTAAATGAAGGGAATTGCGTGTTATGTCACAAAGGCTCAAAAAAAGAAGGCTACACAATTTTAAGCTATGTTTTGAAGATCTTGTTTGCAATAACAAAGGATTAGACACAGGAGTGTTCCCACTCTGCTCCTAAGATTCTTCACATAAAGTCAAAGACATAAGTCCTCCGGGGCTATTAGATAGAATGGTCCAGATTCTGACTGAGGTAGTCCTTACCCTAGTATCTTCTGGAAGTTGGGAGGATGTACAAGAGATGGGATCAGTCTACTACAAAAACTTTGCTGTTTCAGGTACACTTTTCCTTAAATATCTACTGCTGGCCTAGAGGGTGGCATGGGATTCATTCACCCTTTGACTAGACCCAGGTGGTGACACTTAAATTTTTGTATTCTTGTCTCTACCAAATGCTGCTTATTGACCAGAGTTATGAAAATATGAAACCAAGTTGCTGATACAGGTTGAAAAGAGCTCTCCCTTGTCTCCAATTATCCTGTCATACATAGTGAATGTTAGGGATTGTTTCTTTAAACAGGAGCTTGGGAAGAAGCTACAGTAAGTTTTAGAGCTAAAAGAACATCCTGGGATGAGAACAGGGTATTTTATGAGAACCAGGTAAATTAAATTAAACAATAAAGAACTACCGAATCATTAAAAAAGCATGATACACAAAGTACAAGGCAGGATAGGATGTCGATAAAGATCTCATTTATCAGCATAAAAGGATTCCTCTGGGGAATCAATAAAGTATCATACAAGAAAAGAAAAAACTGGTAAGGGTTCTTTTCAAAAGCTTTCAGCAAAATTCAGCAACAGAGGGATTATTAAGGGACTGACTATAATTTTAAGATTAACAGCTTGGACATCAGAATTAAAAATGACTGAGAGGATGAAAGAACAGCAAGAGTGAGTTTTCTGTATAATGTGTGATAAATAGACACAATTGAGGCAGTATTGCCCAATATAGAGAGGACCCACGGCAACTGGCAAAGAAGAACAAAAACAAAAATCATAAAAGATGCAGATGACATGAAAGCAGTTGGGCTGTAAACTCCTGAGCAAAGAGGCAAAGTTGCAGGTATAAACTTGCAGCAAGCCATGCAGCAGCAGCTGTGTGCACACATGCAAGCTGTGCATTGGGAAGCCTGAGAATCCAGCAGGCTGTACCTTGAGAAACAGGTGTGAGAAAACTGTCCTCAATTCACCCAGGGAACGCTTCTTATAGTTTGAGGAAAGTCTAAGCTGCTTTTAGAGACTGAGATGTGTACTTCCATCTTTTCAAAAAGGTTTCTTTTCCCGCCAGGCCCAGTTGATGCAGGTGTGATTGGACAGCTGGTAAAAGGCTTTGCAGCGTTAGCTGAATGCAGCTGGTTCAGGAAACTCACTGTAAGCAAGGAAGGGCTGTGGTGCCATGGAAAGATTTGCATGCCCTTCCCAACAACTGTGGTTAATGAAAATGTGCAGCTGATGAACAGCAGAGCTTCAGCCTCAGTCTTCACAGAAGCCAGACCATTCAGCTGCATTTGGAAGAATATGAAGTGATATGAGTGTTGTGACAGACCTCCAGTACAGCCTGAACTCACATTAATTGATTTTAATCAGTTTGTTCCTTTCAGAAAATACATACAAAACATGCAGCATTCATGCAAACTGGGTGGTGTCCCTGTCCTCCAGGAGCAAAAATTCCTGTGTGATTTCCAGCATTTGCTGCAACTGTTTTCATGTCACTGCCCACAGCTGTGGCCATCCAAGGCCCATACACCAATGAACCCTCACAAACTGGACATCACCAAGTACAGGGCCTGCAGTGGGACCCAGACCTGGATCACACACCTCCTGTAAAAAAGGAATAGCAAGGTAGGATGCAGAAAGGTTGTCACAGAAGCATATCTTGCCTGCTGCACCACACTTAAGAGACAAGAAAATAGCACATTCACAACACCTGCCTGAGCCTGGATCAGCATTTAGATTAAACAAGCCTTTCTCAGGCCACATAACAAATTGAATAAACACTGGGGGAAGAATTCAACTTCTCAGAAGTCAGATGAACCCTTCTGGTATCAAGAACAGACCACCCTACCTAACTGGCTTTCATCCAACAGGTAACCAGTTACAAAAGCAAACATCTCTGCTAGGAAACGCTGAGAGAGTTGCCCTGTTTGGAGGGTGCCATAGCAGAATTCCCAGCATCTTTGTCTTCAACAGCTGGGCATGGTTACTGAACCTCCTTTCCCAGGACAAAAAAAAATAGTCTGTGGCCAGGTCTAACACAAGATCCGATTGTCCCCCAGATGATCCCATGGGAGGGTAGTCAGAAGCACATTTGGGGATGCCCTCAGCACGGTTTAAGTTTCATTTTTCCAGACTTAGAGATTTGGAAGATGTTTTTTCCAATATCAACCATGGATCCCTTTTCCTACCTAAAAAATCCCCTCTGCTAAAAAATCCACTTGCTTTTTATTTCATTCAAATCAGCAGCCAGGAAAATTCAAAGCAAATATTTTTGCTTTGAATCAAGTTTCTAAACAGCTTTCCTAAACTGCTCTCCCATCACTATCATCATCATCATACCCCTGCTAACAGTCATGTTACCAGCCCTTAATTTTTTATATTTTTCCCCTGGATCCAAATTCCATTTTCCTTTATTCACTCAGCCAGGGAACCTCTGTGGTAACACTTCCCAGATCTCCAAAAACACTTTTTGTAACTTGTTCTCAGATTGCTTGCACCACAGGGAGAGAATCTTGTGACTAAGGCTCCTGTCCTGCTGTGCTTCTTCACGGGCACACCAAGGTGCTCCGGGTCCCTCCTTCCCAAACCCACTCCTCTCCAGTTCCCCCCATCACCACCTCCCAGTTGTCACCTTGTCTGCCACACAGACTAAACTATTCAACTGCACTTCTAAACTGAGTCTAGTAAATGTTCTGGTCCCAAGCGAAACAAAACAAAATCTTCCTCCTCCTAAGTGTTGGAGGGGTTTAAATAGCTCATTTGGCAGATCCAGCTGAGAGCTGGGATGGAAAAACAAAGGGAGGAGCGGGACTGAAGGGGGGCAGCAACCTCCCGTGGAGGAGGGTGAGAACGCACAGCTGGGGGAGGCAGGAAAAAGGCGGAAAGCTCTCCAACCCTGCCGAGGAAATGCAAGGGAGAATTGCAGGTGTATCTTACAGGCTGAGTGAAATAAGTTAAATTCTATTAGTGGGTAGGTCAATTTAAATTAAGAGTGGGGTGCTGAAGAAAACAATGCTACAGCAAGTGAATAGAAGGTAAGTGTTTTCATGGAGTAATGGTTCATATGGTACATTGTTTTCTGGCAGAAAAGAGGAGGGAATTTTTATTTCATATGTGCTTTGTGTTTATATCTAGCTACCTCATATGGGTAAATAGGAGATTAAATGTGTCTATTTTTTTTTCTTTTTTTACAACTTCTTTCAGCAGTCTTCCCATCTATTTTTGAAGTCCTATAAAGCTAGGAAAAGACAAAAAGGAAAACACAGGACATTGATGTTACTAACTGAATCTGAAAATTTCTCACACAGGAAAAAATACAATTGCATAATTCAATCCTTATAAAATAAGAATAAATTCTAATGTAATTTTGTATCAGAATATTTGTTTTCCTTTTTTAAATTTGTTGCAAATTCAGGGCACTGCATTCTGCACTACAGTAAAACACTGTATTAACAGAAGATAAATCAACCTAGAAAAATCTTCCAGATTTTTAGCAAGTACAACACATGAAAATGCAATATATTTGGTTAAAGCTTATAGTGAGTTGCAGGACTGCAGTTAGAGTTTCCTTGTATCAAAAGCTTTGTCATATAAGGACAGGAGAACCGTGAGTCTCACATGATTAGTACCCAGAGTCACCCACAGGCAAAGAAGAATGCTCAAAGAAATAGTGAAAATGCTATTGTTATTGTAGAGCATCCCTGAGGTTCAAAGGCAAATTTTGAAAGTAGCTACAGAACTTTTAGCCCAAAAAGTTTTACAGGTGGCCAGTTAGCCTGTACCATATATGAGGAAGAAGACTGCAAAACAGGGCAATAAAAGTCACCCTTGTTCCCTACCTGCAGACTGTCCAGCAAACCTAAATCAGCCACCAGAAGAGTTGATGCCAACCAAATGTTTACTCTGCCACGTGGCTAGAGGGACTCTGCTGCTCAAGATGCACAATGTTTTTCACTGCATGCTGTAGTGCCTCTCCCAAAGGGAGAAGAGCTTGCTGCCACTTGCCCCCTGCCACACAAAAAAAAGCAGCCCTTGCTCGCCACAGCACAATTGCTCCAATAAACAAGCGTTAATCATGCACATTATGCACAACATAATACGTGTGAGCTTGTCAGCAGGCAAACAGCTCCATCTCTGAATAAGGACCCTTTCCAAATTAGGAGAACCAAATTACATGAGCAGACAGCTGTTTGCTGACCTACCTAAAACAATTTGGTGGTCTCAGCCCAGTTCCTCACAGGCAGGTGTCTGCTTCGCAGCAAACATCAGCACCATTTGCATTACTGACAAACTGGCTAGCAAACTCAGCAGGCAAACTGGGGCTGGCCTTACCGGGGCTTTTTCCTCCCCTCCTCCCCAGGGCTGATCCCCCCAGGCAGGGAGGACAGACAGAGAATGCCTGGAATGAGAGTCAGCCCCCAGCCTCCGGAGGCCAAAAGGAGAGTATGAATTTCCAGCCATTGGTCTAGCCCACAAGGAAAGCAATAGAAAGAGCAAGAATAGTGTGGACTAACACAGTAAAAATCATCAAAAAGTGATAGATTTTTAGAAAGAAAATCTAGGACATCATGGCTTTGTTTAGTGGGAACCTTGCTTTTCTATATCTAGAAATCCCATCCTGAATTCAGTGATAATGGGCTTGATTCTCCACAACCCACTTACTTTCAGTATCTTCCAGCAAAATATGACTAAGAAATAAAGATTATGGGCTTTTAAAAGTATGCTTTTCACTCATTGCTTGAGGATTTCATTATAGTGTAGAATAATAATGGAATTTAGTCCACTGCTTTATACCAATTCTGCCAATCTCATGCAGAAAGAATTTACACATTTGTCAGAAGCCAATTACTTATCTCAGATAAGTAGAGGAATAGAACCAAGATATCCTAAATGTCAGTGCATACTTTCAAGTCACCAATGTGAAAACTCAGACATTTTTCTGTACTGGACTTTAAGATGTCAGACTTCAAAATCAACCAATTCTCCAGTCAGTCTGCTTGTATCAAGTATCTTCTTGGTGATGAATTTCAGAAGTTTCCCTTTTCCTTCCAGTTGAGAATCGAGCAAAGAAGGAAAACTGGTAAGTCTGGAGTAGATTCTCCACTCTTAGTCTTTTTGCTGCCTGAAAAGAGCATTAAGAGCACTGACACCCCAAAATCATAGAAATCATGGATATCTTGTGCAAAAATCATAGAAATCATGGGTATCTTGCCCTGAGATTCAGTGTCTAAGGTAGAAACTCTGCAGGCATTAACATAAAATTCAAGTTACTTGTTTGAATGCTGTCATGTGGGGTTAACTGGTGTCACTACCACCTTCACTTGCTCCAGAAACCCTGAATTTGAACGTCAGGAGCTTTTGTGATAGATGCATCCGTAAATAATTAGCACTGCTTTGTTGAACACTAATTGTGCAGCTGTGCTGGATGAAGTCTCAAAATAGGTGTTACAAACTGAAAAAGACCAAATTTTCTTCTTACTCCAGCCTGATCTGGTGTTCCAGCCAGAACACCAGAGCTGTTAAATCAGAGTATGGTGTGGCCTCAAGGGCCAAATTCACCTCTGGGTGAATATTTTACGAGTCATGTGTTCATAAATCAGCCTCAAAGGGTGAAAAGCTGCTGTTTGTCAGGAACAATGATGATAACTGGTAGTCTCCTTATTCAGCCTTGGATTTGCTATGTGGCTTACCAAGGGAAAAAATCAAGGGGTAATGGATAGAAGTCACACAGAGTTCACTCAAACAGTGACAGTATTGTTTTGAGTTTCCCTTCTAAAAAAGAGCATACCTGTGGATTCCATTGTAATGCTCCTTACTTTTTCAGCACTAGGATTTTATGATGCTGTACATAAATGATGCTGGTCATCTTTTCTCCATCAATTTATATCTCTTTATGTGAGATAAACCCCCACCACCTTGAGAGGTGGGAGAGGACACTTGCTACTCTCAAACACTCTCTGCGCACCTGTTTCTGAGATTTTCCAACTTCCAACCCCTCCACTTTGCCCTATCAATATCAGTTCTCAATTGCATTCTTGTGCCCTTCTTCCTTCATCTGTCTTAGTATCGACCCTCAGTTACTCTCCAGTTTCCCAAAATATCAACCACATACATCTACAACACCAGTGCTTCCCCTGTATTCCTCCTAAGAACAGTCACTGCACACAAAGCTGCATGCACACAGCCACTATCTTTCTTCCTTCTCTAATCTCAACTCCTTCTAGTATGCAATCACATTTTCAAATGAGATGGATCATTTTGGCCTCCGGCTAGGAAAACAAAGAGCAAGATCAGCCTCCTACTTCAGCTTCCTGAGATTAGCTTCTGACTTCCTTCCTGACAAGTGTCCAGACACAAAGCATCCAAGGAATTTCAAAGCATTTTTTAATGTTCTAAATACATTTCCAAGTTTCTTTTGGCTGGAAAGATTATAAATTCATGAAGATGTTAGCCATCCCACAGCTTCGTTTGTCAGTGAATAGTTATTTGTGAAAGCAAATCCCGTTATCATGTACTGCTCATTACTCTGGGCTCCTGTACTTCCTCTTGCACTTGCCAGCAATTTACCTCCTCAGCATAGGACTTCCCTCAAACTTTCAAACACACCTTCTCTTACTTCACCACATTACACAGAGTAGCAGTTATTGGAGCATCTCATCTGCTGTATCCTTCTATTTCGCTGTCAATCCTAGAGATTCCCCTCCAGGTTTTATTGATTTTTTCCTTCATTGTTTTCCACTTTTCTTCAGGAAATTATCACCATATGCTTGCTCTGTTGCAATTCTATTTTCCCAAATGGCATCTTCTTTTGGCCATTGTTGCAACCAGTATAGCTGGCTAGGACTGGCTTAGTATGGCCTTTCTCAAGTTAATCTAAAGTGAAAGTAAAGCCTCAATCTCTGCATCTGTCTTCTTCCAGCCAATACAACATCCTAGCCAGGTGCTATGGCATTCTGTCTGAAATATTTAATCTTTGTCCTAAATGTTACATAACTGGAACTGAATTCTTGGACTTGATTTCTTGACCACAGCATGACAATGCACAGATTAATGGCACTTGGGTTTTATATCTCATCCAGGTTCTATTGATTTCATATCATGGTCGTTGCAGCGTTCTCCTGACTATACTAGATGCTTTCAAATTTGTGGAAAATGGTAAGGGAGATTACTCCCGAGACTGTCATTTTGTCATTCCCATGTGTTAACTTGCTGCTGCTATTTCTTCCGCCACATGAAACTTCACTCTTAGACTTCATTCTTTGGCTTTCATTGATTTCAGGAGCCAAGATAATTTTACTTCTGTTAGCCTTGCTGTTTCACATCTGTTTCCTTAATGATGCCAGTGAAGACAGTCTGAGGCCAATGGCTGGTTTCCCACCCTTTGCCCCATTCTGCCCATTGGTGGCACAATGGCCTGGTGAATGATATTGCCCCATTCTAACCCCTGCTCAAAACTGATTTTTCTCATGGCACTCACTTTCAACAGTTCAATTTGTTCATATTAGAAGCATTGAAAGGAGTGCTGGGGGGGGAAGGTGAAGGAGTTAATGCTGTTTAACCAAGAAGTGTGGAAGCACCTCACATGAGCCCATTGAGGATTTCTGAGCTGAAGCCTTATGTATTCCCTTCTCTCAATCCATACATATTTTTAGACTGTGCTCCCATAAGAAGAGAGAGAATGCTATTCTATACCCACAGATAAATGCACAGCCAACAACCTGGCTGTATTTATTACAAAAAGATGTGCCCACATGGGCACATAAAGAAAGAATGCTATGTCATTAAGACGACCATTATGACTCTGTGATGGATACCCTGAAGTGGCCAACCTTCATATGGCCACAGCAGCTGATGGCTGTCACCCCTGCTGCAGTGCATGCTGTGGAGGCTGGAGCAGGCACACCCTGGAGTCTTGGCCTGCCTTTCCACCTCTGGGGTTTGAGCCATGCCCACTTACAGCCATGTGGCTGTTCCTGGAAAAAAATCGGAATAAAGGTGGCTCCTGAGGAGATCTAATGATGTAGCTCAGGCAGAGGCTCTCCATCAGCAGCACGATGCTGACTAACATAAGGCAGAGCAATTTGCTGGGGTTTAATTCAAAAGACTTTCTTTTAGTAGTAAAGTCAGGAGCAGGAGGGGAGAGAGAGCAGCATGAGTGACAAATAAGAAAGCAATATTATATAAAACAAAAAAATCTTTTTAGTGAGAACTTGGGAGCAATGACCTCTTCAGCATCTCAAACAGTGTAGAATGCACTAAAGCATTTACCAGTTTAGAAAGCAAGTACCACTGGGAAAGCTGATTTGCTAGGCAATATCTTCTGCAGATATTGTTCTATCTTCTGCAGAACCCAGCTGAATTAATTAAGAAGTCCATAGTCAAAGATCTTTTCCCAAATTGGAATTAATATTCCTATTTTCTTTCATTTCATAGACCTGAAATGACCAGCAGCTCTTCATTATTTTTATTCCTATTCTTATATTTGTTGTCATCTTCAGATGTCTCCTCATCTGCACTATACCAAACTACAGATTAGCTTTATTTTTGAGACAGAAGTGCTCTAAGCTGACAGTGCAAAAATCTGTGCCACAACATTATACATTAAAAAAGAACACCCATCCCATTAAATTACTTAACATTTTGTAAATCTGAAGGAAATAATAAATATTAATCCATGCTACTTTCTTTCCATGTAAGAAAAGAGTAAGTAAAGAGTTTCTATCCAACACGTAATCTGAATATGTCCTCTTTCAATTTAAAATCGTAGGTCCTTGTCCTGAGACTATCTGATTGTATAAAAACCTGCTCTGCCTCCCATTTATAAGCCCCCTTTAAGTACTAGAAGACTGCAGTAAAGTCCCCTCAAAGCTATTTCTTCTCTAGGCTGAATAACCCCAGCCCTCTCAGCCTGTCTTTGTAGGAGGGGTGCTCCAGCCCTCTGATCATCTTCACAGTCCTCCTCTGGACTTTCTGTAAGAGTCCACATCCTTCTTGTATCGAGGATCCCAGATCTGGATGCAGCACTCCAGGTGGGGTCTCACAAGGGCAGAGTAGTGGGGCAGAATCACCTCCCTCAACCTGCTGGCCATCCCTCTATTGACACAGCCCAGGATGTTGTTGGGCATCTCACACCTCTTCTGGGCTGTGAGAGCACTCTCTTAGATAAATTCAGCGCTGCTGGGTTGGGTGGAAGGGCAAAAAGCATCCAAAATGAAAATTACCTGACTAAATATCCATCACTAGATTTCCTTCTTTGGTGATATTTTCCAAACGCATTTACAAATTTCTTTTATACCTTTATTACTTTTATAATTTATTTTTCTCAAGACTTAGGAAGAATAACCAGTCCTAAATTTTCACATCATTAGCATGACGTCCCAGCCACTCTAACTTGCAATCATGGAGGCCTCCTTTCTCAGTTGTTCTGTTTGAGTGTCTTGCAAAATAATCTCACCAGAATCACCACTTGAACATTCTGAAACAAATCTGTAAGACATAAATCTGAACATCTTCAATTGCACATGTATGAGGGTCCAAAAGGAATATTTTAAACCTGAAAATATTGCAGCATACAGTCGGAATTTTTCCAGCTGCAGCATATTTTGTTGATGTGATTCCCAGCTTGCAGAACAGAAAGCAAAGGTGTTAGCAAAAAAAGTAAACAAGTCTGGAGCATGTATATCAGTCAGAAAAACTTCCAAAGCATAGGCATGCAACTTTCACCCATTTAGATTTCAGAAAAATCCCATTAAATCCCAGTGGTCACAGTATATTCAGATGGGCTTTATACATTCCTTCAAATTTGACTTCTTAGTATTTATACTTGTGAATTTTGTTTAAAGACATCCTCATGGACTAGTGTAGTTAGACCAGCTTCACACATTTTTGTTCCGTAGTCAAATAAATGTCAGTCAGCTTTACCGGCTGCAGCCATATAATTACTTGATTGTTGGCTGGACCTGTAACAACAAGTTAGGGCTCAGAAATGCATTGACAGAGCAACTTGGGCTGGCAGATTTCTGCTGTAGCCATGCCCACAGCAATCACAGCCCAGTTCCTTCTTTCCTTGAGACTTTTAACTAAGCACACATACCAAGGAGCTATTTTTCATAGAGCTGTCATTCAAGTTGCTTCACCAGCACTCTTGGTTCCAAGTCATGACATCTACACAAAGCAGGTATACAGTGCCATGTGGAAACATCACAAATGTAGGCACAAATGGTTGTTCACAGATATTTGTGTTTAAAATGTCCCTTTTTGTGCAGCTTGTTGTGGAAACTGTGGTTGCAAATGAAAGTTGTTGCTACTTGCCTGGAGCATCCATCCCTTGATGAGACTGACTGCTGCATTTTAAAACTCTTTTTAAATTAATAATATTCAATAATGCAATTATTTGTGCATGCTTTTGTGCTCTTTCCACATAGTACAGCATTATCTCATTTCAAAACTAATCTTACCAGTATAAAGGCCAAGACAAAGCAGGCACTGAGTAACTTAAGTCTTCTCAATTTCTTTTTGTCACCAGGTCCCCTGGTCCATTCAGCAGTGAACCCAAATTTCCCCCGGTCTTCTTTTTACTGCAGTGTACCTGCAGAAGCCCTTTTTGCTCCTGTCCCTTGTCAGATTCAGCTCCACAGGGACTTGGCTTTCCAAAGCTCATCTTTGCATGTTTAGACCATGTTTGTCTATTCCTTCCAAATCACCTGTCCATTCTTTCAACTCTTCCTTACATTTAGCTTGTAAGCTCCAGCAACTCCTTGTTCATTCATGCAAGCTTCCTTTATTGCAAAAGATAAGTTCCTGCAGAGCATCTCCCTTCACTGGCCCCTTGATCATCAGTGTCTGGAAGTTATCACAAGTGCTGTATTATTGCGTCCTGCTGTGTCATCCCTCCTGCAGATCTCAGGGTGGTTTCCTTTCTCAGAAATACAACATTGCTCAGGCAAGTGTTACAGTCTTAATTACAGATTACTGGATGTGCATCTTTGAATGCTGTTCATGAGGAGCCAGACTACACTATCATAAATAGATATTTGGGATCACCAGGGATGCCAATGTTAACCATGTACACAACTAAACATGTAGAATGAAGTCATTTCCTTGCAATTGAAATTTCTCAACCATTTATATGTTAGAATTTCTCAACCATTTTAATGTTCAACATGCATTTATACTCATGTGTGCTTTAGAGTTGCTGGTACATCTCACGGTACTGCTGTGAGATCCTGGAGGAAAGGATGGCTGGGTTTGGTTGTGTTTTGAACAGATGGCAAAACACATAATAGAGCCATTGACTGCCACTAGATAATATAAATGGACTTCCCCAAAAGATTCCAATGCTGGTTTTGTACCATTCTAAATCAAAAGAAGGCTATTTTACTATGTGCCAAGATGCATTTGTAGATCAGATCCAGACAGTATTGGTTCGCATCTGCATACTGAATAGCAGGAAAAACAAGCTGTATAATCAGTAATCTCCTATAAAAAGGGTCCTTAACTTACTTCCTTAACTGATATATTCATTTCTTCTTTCCCTATTCATTATTTGAGGCTCTCTGAAGAGCACACTCTAGAAATACATATTTCAAATATTGATATTTGCCAGATGTGAATAATTCCATGATGACAGGCAAGTAGAAAGTCTTTACTGGCAGCAGCATGTAATGATGTTTGCACAAAATACTGGACTTAGTGTTGAGTCCTTCAGTTGCCAGACAAGGTCTCAGATCAATGCGTGATATCTGTGGAACATATGCTACCTTAGTAGGGATGCAACTAATTCCTATTCGTTCATAGGCATCATATGTCTGGGAATGAAAACAGAAAATATCTAATGTCATTATGTAACAGATACGGCATAATCTGTCACATAATAAACAACAACCACAAAAAACAACCAATAAAAATCCCTCTGAATGCCTTAAACATGATCCAGTATGTGAGGACCAGTAACTCACTGGGAACTGCAAACTGTGGACACAGAAGGGGGGACTGCTCTACGCAGACCTCAAAGCCTTTCTCCCACACAGCACTTTAAATTATACATATGTGTGCATACATCCATCAAAACTGAAGCTCAGATAAACAAAAAAAAATCCCAATTGACCTATCCTGGTCAACATTTTGGTTTTTAAATGCCCTATTCTTTCCAAACAGAATTATATGAAAATATCTCTGTCTGTAGTTAGTAAGGAATTATTTCTAGACACACAGGAGCTAATTCAACTTGTTCCTCATATTTAAAATAACTTCTAGCATTTGTAAAATTTCTCCAAAATAAGGTTTGAAAGTAGAGGTAAAATAGTATTAAATCTGCTTGATGAGGATTGATATTAAGAAACATTTTTTTAAATGGTTACATAAATATGTATGGTTTTTGTTGGCTCTTCTAGGACTTGATTCTGAAAAACAGCACCTTTAATCCTTCACGAACAAAACTCAAAGATATCTCACTGATATCAACCATGGGGACGAATCCTCTGTAACAACCTGTGGCTTGTCTGTGGACCTTAATTAGTCAGAGAGATCATGATATAGAGCCTCTTCAAAGAGCCTAAGAGTGGTAGTTGTCTATGGGGGAACAGAGCAACCTTTTGTACCTGGTAATTTAAGGAGCAGCAACAGGCTAATCTGCCGCCAGCGCGGGGCAGAGCATGTGGTGTGGTTCTCAGCAGAACAGCAGGCTCCTAATGAGCCCTAGGAGTGGATAGCAGCTGGTAAACTCAGTGCTCAAGTAGGAGGCTCAGAGAGCCTTTATTTGATAACAAAAGGCTGCAAATTGCTCAAAGGCCTGAGCAGGCAATGAGAACATGTTCATATGGTCAGCCAATATACAAATTTCCAAAACAAATATTACAATATATATGTTTTCATTGCAGCAGGACGTGGTGGAGTTTCTGAGGGCCAGGCGTTTTAGAAATAAGTCATACATCGACTTCTTGCTAAATTGAGCCCCCCCCCAGAAATTAAACCATCTTTGCTGCTCTATTGCAGCAACTGGACTACATGTATGTGTTTACATTTTCAGCTTAAAATAATTTCAAGTGAGCTAGGAATAGAGTTAATAAATGAAAAAATATTTTACTACGAATACTATTTTACTGTGTATGTTTCACTGCCACTTGAGTCTAAGAATTCTTGAAGTGTAACAGGTGAAGAAAGATGAACTATGTATCAATTATAGGATTTTGACCAAGGATATCATAAACTACAAGTTCACAGATCAACTGTTTAAACAAGGTCAGAAGCTGAAATTTACTCATATGTTTTATGAACCTGGCCTTATCCATTGTTTTCTATATCAGTATAATTCCACAGGTAGACAATTTTGTGGAAGTACGTTATAAGCATGTTTCAGTAGTAGTACATGACTGACAAGAGACAAGTTGTTATCGCTCCCACAAAACCCCCAGAACTCAGCCCCCACCAGAAGATTACTAATACTTTCTGTTATCACAGCAAATACTAAAGTAATTTGTTCATTATTTCCAGGAAACTGTGTAAACAGGAGCTAGAATCAAATTTTGATGAAAAAAAATAACAGTATGTGTTTCTTCTCATTATAATAGAAGAATAACACAATTATAGGCAAGTAACTTAAAATAATTTTCAATGAACCTCCAGTTAATACAGACAAATACACTTGAGGAAATTTGATTGAGGTTTTGAGTTAGAATCATGATTGTGCAAAAAAAATTGTCTTCAATACTTCTTAAAATTAATAATGATCAATCACATTAATCTGCAACAAAAAAATATAGCAAGTTTTTACCTAAAATTTGAGCTTTGTTTTTTTTCTTGGGCTGTGAGATTGAAAATAACATCAAACAAGGACTCAGATATTCTCTTGCACTATTCCTAGTAATTAAAATCTAAAAAGCACCATATTTCATCAGGTTTGGAGAAGGAAATTCAACAACTGGCAAGTATATCAAGTACAATATAGGAACCTCAGGAAATCAATTTCTCCATTAAATTCTCCATAGTGATTATACCATCTTTTCCCAGCCACATGAGTTACATTAACCATTTTTTTTATCTGGGGATAATGACAAATAGAATATTTTTCTAATATTCTTCTTCCCTCAAATGATGAAACTGTGGAGTGCAGCACTATTCATAAATGAAGCATTGAATTCCCAAAAGTAGGAGTCCCCTAGCTCTGCTGCAGATATGAGGACAGTTTAAGAGCTGCCACCCAAAAGCAGTGGATAACCTCGGTCCCTGCACCCAGCCTGAGCTGGCAGTGTCAGCCCTGGCCACTCGTGTCCCTGGGAAGTGGCAGCACCACGGCAAGAGCAGAGCCTCTCTGCCCTCACCAGTGCTGCTGGGTTGCCCCGTGCCCTTGGCTTGCAGCAGGCTCAGGGGCCAGGGAAGGGCATCCCCAGAAGCTCCCCCAAGAGATAAGGCAGGCTGCTCTCTGTCCTGCTCCTTGTCACCCAGGAGATGCCTGCTCCCCACTGGTTTTGGCAGGTGCCATTTAGGACGAGTACATTAAAGGAATAAGTGTACACCAAACAGAAATATTTTACATCCACATAACAAATGTGGCTGTTGGGTTGGTTTCTCTTAAGTAGACTCTGCTGGGCAGAAATGCGACATAATAGAGTATTTTACAATCATACTGGTGTGAGAAAAGGAACCCCAAGGCAGAGCATAATTTAATTAAATCTATTGCAGGAAATTATGATTATCAGAACTCATTGAAGTTAGACCAGTGTGTAATCATATACAGCTTTCAGAAAATACATGCTGCTTTAACTTTGATGAACTTGACTCAATAGCATACCGTCTGAATAGGTTCTCATTTGTGAGTATTCATTATGTATTCAAAGAGCTTTGGTACAAAATAAATTCTCAGGACTGTAGAACCAGACCCTGCTAGACTTGTAACAATGTTGTCACAAAAGCAAGATGTTTGTCATGTTTTCCTCCTTATAGCTACTTTTTAAAGCAGAGATGGGAAAGATTTTATACCGTCTTTAACAGCAACAAGTGCCAAGCAATGGATAAATTTGAAAAACAAATATCCAGAATCCATAGATATAAAAAAATTATCACTTGGGTTGTATATTTTTCACTTGGTGAATTTCAAAGCCTAAGACTAGGCCTCTAAAAAGGCAAAGAAAATATTAACTTGACAGGTTACATTAACATCCACTCACAAATATTGGTAGCCCAATTTGAAATGAAAAGCTGACCAATGAAGCCCCTTCAGTAGACAAGATACATGTAAGTATCCATACACGATCTTGCAGCATGAAATAAATAAATACAGGTTTTGCTGCAGATTACATAGGGATGAAATTTAAGTCTTTAAGAAGTTCATTATGTAGATTAGCTGTTAGGGATTTAAAACTTTTTGGTTTGTTAAAACTCCTATTAACAGCTATTGTTTTGGTTGTCTGAGATATAAAATGCCAAGAAATGTATTGTAATATAGATGAGTTTTTTTTTACACAAGATAGATACAAAATTTAATTTTTAATTTTTGAGACCATGTAAGCAGAATTTGGCTCAAAAAAAACTGCATGGGAAAGATGAGAAGCAAAATCAACAGCTTTTTAAATGGATACATGTTTCTGAATATTCTGTCAGTATGAATATAGTTTTGCAATTTAAATCAAAATTACAGGATGTAAGAAAACACATATCACACCTCTTATTAAAATACAGTGTTTAAAACGGTGTGATAGATTTATGGTTATAAATATGCACTTTTTGTGAAAATTTGTCATGCAACTGTTCTATAGGCAAGTGTAACTTCACAAATGAACTGTGAGTTTTATTTTCATGACGTTGCACATGAAAATAATTTCAACCACCTCACACTCAAAACCTACCAAAAGGCTACAAAAATTCTTGAAATACTCTAAGGGAAAAAAAAAAAAAGAAAGAGAAGTCCAAGATTATTTTGGTCTTTTGATAATGCATTTATCTGCTTCACTGTTTTTTGTCAATAGTCTGTAGCTCTGACAGACAGCTTGTAGCAAGGATGGGGATAGGAATATAATGCAAAGAGAATGGCTCCCTGGAGGAAAGTTTGAGATGGGGCCAATTGCCAAAAAGAGAGTCCAGGTCTGAATAAAAGTGTAGAAACCTGGCCTTTTTGACATTAATGGCATATTCCCAATTATTTTAATATGGTAAGATTTCAACCCTGGGGAGAGGGAGCAATCACCATCAATGCAAAGAAAGAGGATTTACTACTTGCTTTATCCCTCATCTGAAAAGAGAAAATGTTATCTGTTCCTTGTGGGGTCTCCTCAGCACTGCTGCTTTTTGCTAGACTTGAAAAGCAGGAAAAACACTGTGCACTTTCTGGGGTTATATTTCTTTTCCAAAACCTTTCACCGAAGGGGCTACTGAGACCACAAGGCCTGCAGCAGATAACTGATGATCTCATGTGTTTCTTTTGCCTTTTCAATCGATAAACCAGTTTCAGATCATCTGATGTCAACAGAAAGCAGCTTTTTTTGTTTGGTTGGTTGGCTTTGCTGGGGGCTAGACCCGAGGACCTGGCTGTGTAAGAGCCTCTTGCGCTCAGAAGGAGGCACTCAGGCCAGTCGTGGCACCGGCATCTGCTTTGTGCGCTGGGATGTGCAGAGAAGCTTAAGTAAGTGTGGGAAAACAGCAACTGCAGATCAGGATTCGCCATAAGGCAAGACCTAACACATAGCTCTTTCTGGTTCATCACAAACAGATGGAAAAACACATAATAGACTCCAGTTAAAAGTCCTCTGTTCTATTATCTTCCTTATGAATATACCACTGAGAAATTAGCAAAGTTGTTCAAGAGCACGAGAACACTCACAGAGAAAGTAGCTACGTAATTGTAGAGCCTTTTTTGTGTTAACAGTTTTCACACAGCTATGGGAGACATAATTATTATAGGAATATGTGTCCGGTGTGGTTCACAACGAACACGGTAATTTTTACAGCCCACAAGCTTTAAGCAATGCGGTGATCTTTAGAGCACAAAGGAAAATTAGGCTCGTCGCACTCACAACCCAAGACATCATATGCTGAACAGGGAGAGGTCCCCTCTGCAGCAAGAGTCCCCTTCTCCTTCCTTTTTTTCCCCCATGTGACCTTAAAGGGTGGTGGGAAGAGAAATAAACAACAGGAAGAGACTCTGTCTGTACCTGTGACTGCTCAGTGCAGCTTAAGGAAATCCCCTCCAGACACAGGGAATGGCATAAAAGCTTTTTCATTGTGCTGGGATTTTTCCTTGTGCCAGTTTCAGCACAGTTTCATTTGCTGAGTTTGATACAGAAACCCTTGGAGTTAAAATCTCCCAAAGGCAGTGCAGCCTTTTCTGGTGGGGGAAAGTTTGGGTGAATGGGAGCAGAGTTTTCCCTACTGTAAGTCAGGCAGGGTGGAAAGGTTTGCTGTTTTCTTTCCCTGTGTGATATCCTAGCATTTCAAGAAGCTGAGAGGAGTCAGCTGAGAAATAGGTTCTGAGAAGCTGGAATGTAACCAGTGTCCCCCAAAAGCACTGATTATACAGAGGAGGCAAGTCCCTTCTATCTCCTGTAGTATAGAGTTATGATTTACAGGGAGACTCAAAATGAATTAAAATAATACAGGGACTTTAAATTGCAGAATGCAATTAGACACCTTAGCATGGTTTTATGTCCTCAAACCTGAAACCTCTGCACTCTAAACATCCACATCCCAATCACTCATCCAAACAGAATAATTCACCCATCAATTACAAAGGAAGCCTGTTACAACTGCATCAGGGACAGATGCCTACATATGACAAATGTACCTGTATCACCTGGCAGGTGACCTCCACATACTGCCACAAGGTAGGGATGAGCTCTGGCAAAACTCTTCACCCATCCCCTGTGAATGCCAACCAGCCTGTTGGTTTTGCACAGAAGTATCGCCCCCTTCCTTGCTTGCAGAAAGACCTGGCATACCCTGTCCCTCTGCTGGTGACCTCCATGGCGACTCTGCAGGAGTCCTCCATGGCACTTTCTAACAAGAACCTTTTCTTCAGCTGTTTAAAACTGAGTGTGCCAAGCCACTGTGGACTTCCTCAGGCTGACTTATATGACACTTTGCACACGTTAAAAGCACATACTTAGACTATGTTGGAAATTAGTATATTAATTCATTTTCTCCTAGACATACCCTGCCTTCAGTCTGCAATAGGGTATTCAGGATAGCATCCTACACACTGCTTCATACTTGATTCCCCTAGGTGTGCTCCACAAGGCCCCAGGTGTGGATGGAAGGCACAGTCACTCCTAAGAAAATCCTTTGTTGCATTCTGCGTCCGTAATACACATCTAAACCAGCAATCAAGTTAAAGGATTTGCCCTCATTTTGTCTTTCCTTGTTTATTTGGAGAAATCAAACACGCTTTCATACGCACAAAGACCCTCAATGTCCCCCCTCTTGAACAAAATAATTAATCCACCTGCAGCCAGATTAATTATTTTGTTCCCAGTGGAGTTATTGCATATGAGTGGAAGAGAGAATTTAGCCCATTCTCACATTCTCAGAGTCTTAGTAAAAGTAATTCTCATTCACACAAGCCAGCCTCCAGTGGCAGCCAGAGAGGAGCGGAGATATTTGTCTGCCTGGCCTAGTGTCTAGCAAGAGAATACAGACAAAACGAAAGTTAAAGATTGATGCCACACTGCAACTGTTCACTTGTTCCCCTACGTGCTTATTGTACTGCACTGGAAGCAAGTAAAGCAAACCTGCCGTGGGAGTGCTGCAGTTGTGGTGTAACTCCGTGCCAAGTAGTGGAACCAACAGCACTGGCTGAGCCATCTACCGCTGAGCTACAGAAAGGGCAGACCTTGGCATGATTTGCCTGAGGAAAGGTCCAGCAAGGAGATGGAGAGATGGGCTGAGGCTCTGACGTGCTGTTAGCCAGCACTGTGGCAGCAGCCTCGTTCAGCGTGGTGTCCAGCTGCTGGCAAGAGCTTCAGACAGCCACTCTATAACTCAGCCAAGGCTGAACAACTTAGCACCACAGGAGTTAACCTCCTGTGGCTCAAGAGAGTTAAAGAAGGAGGATAGTAAGATAATGCTGAGTATTTAATAGCAGGCAAAGCCCCCCCAAAAAAATGCCAGGTGAAAGAAGTGAAAATAACTTCAAGAGTCTGACTCTACAGGCAAATGAGAAAAATTCCCAAAAATTTGGTTAAAAACAGCCTTCATCCCAACATCCAAGGACAGGCCATTCATGAGGCTAACAGAAGGACAGAGTTGTGCTTTCATCCATCCACCACCCTGGAGTACAGGCACAGCTGGCAGCATGGGCACAGCTGGCAGGATGGGCACAGCTGGACTTCCAGCCCAGGCATATGCAGCACAGCTGGCTGGCAAAAATGCTGCCCAGCCAAATGGGAGTCTCACACTCTGCCCTCCCTCAGCTCTCCCCATTGTCCTCCCACCAAGATAACCATTTGTGTGTGCATCAAAGCTGACAAGTCCCCCACAGGGCAGTGTCCCACGGCTGGCTTCTTCCAAAGATACTAAGAAAAAAAGCAACATCTTTTGTGGAAGTAGGTGGTAGGCTTTTTTTTGTCATCATGAATTCTGCAAAGGAAACAAAAATCTTAGTCATTAATCTCTTACGAATGCCAGCACCATTTTATTACTTTGATATGTAGCAATAATTCCAGATTCTGGCTGCTGTTGGCATTACATCTGAATGTACAGCCTTAGTACATTTCATTACTGCTTGAAGAATATCCACAGACACAACATTATGTATATTAAATATTTTTCAGCTGTACATATCTGCACAGTTTACCTGGTCTTGATCTTTGGATATTAATTCTATATTAGTGTAAAACAAAGTAGCTTTTAGTTATCAACATTTCAAATTATCACTGTGAGTGATCAAATAATTGAAAGAAAAATTGCAAGGCCATCCACGAGAAAAACCTGCAGTCTTGTGACCCACTTCTTTATGGTCATGCAAGAGACTCATGGTTTTCTGATATTTCCTCTTAATGTTCTTTAGTATAATTACATGCAGTTACAAAGAGGGGACATCAAGAGAAACTGCTTGAAATAATACAAATTAAAACTCTAAAAATTCAGATCAAGAAAAAAATTGCCAGCTGATCCTACAACTGCTGAATTTCCTTAAACACTTGTCTCCCAGGAGACTGATAGAATCTAATGAAAATAAATTATATGTTGGTCTGATTAAGCTGCAGTTATTAACTGAAATATCATTTATTAGAAAACAATCTAGCTTCTACTAAGCAGCTATACTTGTTTCAGCAGGTGATAAATGAATTTAATTGATATAATCTTCTTTCTAAGGTATTCCACATCCAGTATGCTAATTTCTAAATACAGATTGATGTTTGTCTGCACGCTTTTTTTGACTTAATAGAAGGTCACCAAGGGATCTAAAGGATCACCCTTCCTATTTGTCCTTTTGCTTCTGCCTGTGTGGCAAATAAATGAAGAAAGACCCTGAACTTGGCTGGAAAGTTTTCTGACATGCAAGGTGGAACACAGACACATTGGTACAGAGGTCTGCATAGGAAAATTCTGCTTTATAGAGGCTCAAGATACTCTTATTTGAATTTCTTTTTCGTTTTCCTTCTAAATGTGCTATTGAAATTCATTTGTAAGCACGAGACAAGGTTTTCAGTAGGTATAGAAAGGAAAGTGTAACTGAAACAATGAGTAATGTTCAATTCACCATCCTTCCCATAGACTCAAGCACCAGCTCCTTTGAGCAATTCACAGATTAGCAGAAAGCCACCAGTGACAGCAAACTACACAAAGACAGAGCTGCACACAGGCCTGTGCATAGCTACATTTCACAGTAAAATGTGTTCCAAATCTCTTCTTACTCAGCAAGAATATAAATCTGCAGTATCCAGTCACTGAACTTCCAAGCACCAAGAGCTCTGTGCTATCAGCAACACCTCTTGTGAGTTTTATTTGTATGCCTGGAAAGGGGGTAATGTTTAATATGAGCGTCAGGCCCTTCAGCTTTTGGTAACATACTGTGACCACTGAAACCACACTAGGAATTAGTTAAATCTCTTTTTAAAACAAGTGAACCAGAAGTAACATCTGTGAACTTAAAGAATTTGTGTTCTTATCCAAGCATCTGACATTTCATCTTTTTTGTTTTGTTTTGTTAGAAAATATCACCTACTCTGGAATGCCCTTTGCATAAGAAGCCTCTTATAGAGGTTATAACTTAAAGAGGTCATCATTCATAACTCCTTTCTAACAACAGTCTACAATTCTACAATGGTCATTAAAAATCATTCTTCTTCTTGGTTTCATTGTGCTTTTCAGCCCCTCTTAGGTTAATAAACATGCATTTGGAGGAAGTATTTTCTCACATTTTGTCACAATTATTCTGCTAGCATAATATTCCAGCAGGGAGATAAAATGCAATCCTTTATATTGGTTTTTGGTGTTGGCACATTTAGATGTACCATCCTGGACCTAAATTTTGACAACTGGTCCTGTGAAGAAGACAATTTGTTTGGAATCATGGTCTTAAACTTGCAGGTCCCTGGCACAGCCATGAAACACATTCATCTTTGCCTTTCAATAGCAATTCCTCTTACTGTAAGAAGAGCAACTTAAAGATATGTTTTAACGTATACAGCTGCACAGCATTCAGGGCAGCACTAGTCAGTTCTCAAGTTAGACCCTAATTTATGCTGATATTCCAACAATAGTCAGTGTTTGTGAGCCTATTACATAATTTTTGCTACTTTTAGAGGAACTAATACTAAATGTAACTCTGTTGCACTAGAAATTAATGTTCTTTCCTGTAAAGCAACTGGCTTTTTGTGGAATCACAGAATAAGCTGAGTTGGAACAGACAAACAAGGATTATTTAGTCCAGCACACAGCCCTTCACAGAACCATTCCCAAAAGTCACACCATGTGCCCAAGAGCATTGTCCAAACACTTATTGAACTCTGTCAGACTGGTACTGTGATCATTTCCTGAGGAGCCTCTTCTAGTGCCCAGCCACCCTCTGGGGAAAGAACCTTTCCCTGATATCCAACTTAAACCTCTCCTGACACAGCTTCAGGCCATTGCCTGGGGTCCTGTCACTGGTCACCACAGAGAAGAGAACAGTGCCTGCCCTTCCTCTTCCCCTGACGAGGAATTCGTAAACTGCAATGAGGTCTCCCCTCAGTCTCCTCTTCTCCAGGCTGAACAGACCAAGCGACCTCAGCTGCTTCTCATACAGCTTCCCCCCAAGGCTTCCCTTCCCATCCTCACGTCCCTACTTTGGATGCTCTCTGATACCTTTATATCTTTCTTATATTGCAGTGGCCAAAGCTGCACACAATAGTCAAAGTAAGGCTGCATCAATGCAAATCACATACAGGTCATAACAATTGAAACTGATGTAATATAGAGATGATCAGGTGCCTAGTCTAAGATATTACGTGGTACAGTCCCTCAACATACCACAGCAATAAATAAATAATAAAGAAACTGTTCGTTGAGTTCTAACAGATGCAGATCTGAATATCAGTATGGACTTCTACCTCTTGGATTTCCTTTTCAGTTACATGATAGAGAAATTAGTTTAGCACAAACATATAATTATTTTATTCTCACAGCAGTTCACCTGAGAGGTGGATGAAATTCTTGCTTAGTTCTTTTCACTATTAGTTCATTTATTTTATTTTTATTTTCCTGAAGTGCTTACAATAGCTTGGGAGAGGAAGTGGGTGGGGGGAGGGCACAGCAGAGAAGGAGCAGAAAATATACATTTGCAAAAATAATTACTCAGATATGTGTAAATTCACAGTACCAAATAAACCTGATAAATATGTAACTTCTGCCTTCACTGAAAGTTTTTACATACAAATACAGCTTCATTTTAGAGTCCAATATGTTTCAAATTGAGAAAGCAGTGAGTGATTCAACTATTTTTTTTAAAAAAGCTCAAAACTCCAGTGTCATAAACAGTTTTTTTAATGCTTCCTGCAATGTTATGTTAGCCTTCTTATCAATACAGAATAGCTGAACGTGAGTCTCTGCAAACCTGGCCTTCCAAAGAAGGAATTTCTATGAAACAGTGAAAGGCAAAATGCTTCTTTTCTCTTTCAATAGCTTGTTTTGTCTCTCCAGCACTCCAGGATTCCTCTTGTTGGTTTTAGTATAATAATGTTGTTTTTCAATATTTGTACCTCTTAAGCAAAACTAATTTTTGAGGGCTCTTCTATCTTCATTTGGGATATGATTCTGAGAGCATAACATCATTTTCAGTCCAGAATGTGTTACACCTCACAAATCACCATGCAGAGCATACATTATTATGGGTGGCGTCTTCATGTGCTACAGCAAGCAGTGTAATAAAATACCCTCAATAAAATCAACAATTTTTTTATATATCTTATCGTGAGCCTTTACTACAACCTTTGTCTTAAAAAAACACTCAGTTTCTCGAAAGGCTGTTTTGGATTTATTTTAACCTTGCTACACATCAAAGTACAAGGATGAAGCTTTGTTCTTGCTGTCAAGACAACCACTGCCTCTTCAGCAGAAGGGGAAAAAAATCAAAGACTTGTAGAATGCCAGTTGAGTTTGAACCTGAAGGCCACAGTCTCTGAGCACACCTGGTACTCCCCACAAGAGCAGGATACTCAAGAAAATTGAGGCTTCAAATGAGCTTCCATATAACAACCTATAATTTCTTTTCAGGGAGTGGGGAAAAAACGTTAAAGGAAAATTTGACATGACTGTCCCTTTGCTGAAGCACAAGGAGGGGTTCAAGATGATCTTCAGAATGCTGCAAGACAAAAGCCTCATTATACATAATAACTGCTTACCAGTACCCCAGATTGATAACAAGCTTCCTCTGCCAATTTTGTTTCATCATTATACGAAGAGGTGATTAAGTTATTTTACAAATCTTTTCCTGCGCAATATGGAGTTATTTACCTCAGGTAGAACCGAGCAAGGTTAGATAAAAAAGGGGGCTAACCAGCATGGCAACTTTAAAATGGCAACACTTGTTCAAAATTTGCCTACAACATGCAGAAAATATTCAAGGTAACTAGTGGTCGGGTGCGTATTTGAAAATTATCAAATATATCTTCTGACATCATAGGGCATGCCAGCCTTCAGGCACCACCTTGTGTGTATTTCCTGCTTCTCTTTTACAGATTGAGGAACTTTTCCCTGTTTGATGGTTCCCAATCCTCCCTGTGCCTCCAGAGCAGCCTGGTGTGGCAGCAGCTGTTGGGATCTGCTCAGGGCAGGCAAGGCTGCTTGGGCGACTCGCAGCAGCCTCTCAGCATGACACTTCTCTGCCCCTCTCCGGGTGTCTGGAACAAGAGTAGCCATGCCACGGGCCACACTAAAAATACAGTGCAGATGGTTGCAAGAGAGCAGCTGGCCATGTACCCTGGTCTTGTTTGGTTTACTGGTGCAGACATAGTCAATCTTTTCCACTTTATCATTTCAAAAGACATTTCTCCAGTACTCAGGATGTTGTTATTCCCTTGTTCCCCATTTGCAGTCTTTCTCTGGAGGGGCAGAAGGTCTAAGTCAATTACCTGGGTTTCTTTGCTGCTGGAAACATTTGCAAATCTCAAATCCTGCAACAGGAAAATCATGACTGAGAGCAAAAGACATATGTCGAGTGACACTAGCTGAATTTTCTGCGCTGAAATGTTCTTACTTGAAGCGAATATGACTGAGATTTATTCAGAGTTCAGACACTGCTGAAGTGAAAATAAGGCCATGAGAGTAGGTCACTTGATAAACAGCCCCACTCCTGGTGAATTCAGCAGGAGGTGCCACATAACAACCTACTGTGCTGTAAGAAATTAACTACCTGAATGCCAGCAGCTGAAATGGCATCAAGGAGGGTAAAAGCAAAGGTAAGGCTGATGTAGCAGTGCTCTGACAGTGTCCAGCAGTAAGCTGTGTAACTCTCTGGTACAGCTACATTCCAAATTAGAAAATAAGAGGAAGAAGAATCCTCATCTCACAACTGCATTGCTCTTTCCACCTGCAAGTGAACATATGACCCTGACTGTGGCCAGAGCTGTCTCCTCTAAGCTCAGCAGATCAAATGTACACTTCTCCTTCACCCTACACTATGCATCCCCAAGCACCCCCAGTGACCTTTCCAAAACTCACCTTAGCCAGCAGGCAACCACCATCTCACCATGCTGCATAAAGGGAATCATAAGTTTTCCAACTCATTTACATGATCTTTTGGCCAGCTGAAAAAAAACTGCTATCCAAAGCAGGTGCTGGCAATAATTGATTCTTTCTAAACCCCATGGGTTGAGTGTGAAAATGGTACTACATATGCTAATTTCTCACAATAATATGTGCATGAACTATTCTCTTATTTTGCCACATGAGTGCTTTGTTTTGAAAATCCCACGCTGTGGTTTCACACAGGCTCTGCTCCGCTTTTCCCCATACAGTGATTCAGGGCCAACCTCTCACAAGTGGCAAATAACTATTTACTCCTCATAAGACTGTCAAAGATAGGCCATCAATTTCCTGTCCTCTTGATAACACCCCCACCCTTATCCAGGGGTAACAACTCCCACTATCTGTCTACTTGCCTAACTGGTTAAAACAAATTGTTCTCCAGCAGACTGCTTGCTGTGTTTCTAGAATTGCATGCACATCAACAACTGTCATTCCAGCTTTTTCATTTTTTCCAACTGTACAAATTGCAATACTAACTTACGCTATAATTCTTATCATATCTTCTATGTCCAGAATCCATCAAAATATACACTTTTCTGCCAGACTTGTGTTTTGAAAGAATTACATACATCTTTCCTGTAAATCAGGTCTAAAATGTCAAAGATGCACTGGTTGTTTCACCAAAGTGTTTGCTTGGTAACTAGTTGTTTCTCAGCTTTCTGTATTAATTAATTCCTGTTTGTTGGGATTCAATTCTGTGAAAGTATTTGGCTTATTGTGTGGGAGCATTATATGAGCAATACACACCCGGATTCTTGCGATTCCCTTGTAAATACATTTACCACAGTAGTTACAGAAATTATGTGCATGAACACTTCTTGTTTTGGATCATGGGGTTCTGCCATAGACAGATTAATTCAGTATTTGTTGATTTCCAATAAGTTTGTTCTTGATTGCAAGTTAGGTCAGGTTAGGAGGTGAGCCAAAAATGACAGAGGAGGTATCGGGGAAATATATTTCAGGATTTAGTCTTCTCATAGTACAGGCATATAATTGTATAAAAGACTTTCTGTAGAAATCCTGTCTATGATGATTACTAGGAATATACGACTTAGGGGAAGTTTGCTTTTTGTCTTGTAAGCAGTTATAAACCAAACTTACTCATCCAGAGGTAGTGCAAATAACAAAATTTTCAGCATGTTTTGGAAAACCTTTGATTCTGTGGAAGTAGGTTTATGATATCTTTTATGCATCTGCATGTTCTCATTTTTTGATGATTAATGATGTCTATAAAGGGTATGTAAGAGTACCCCAGACAATGACTAATGAAATTATGACTAACTGATGGTAAACAACTGTGAAGTCAATGTTTCCAGGTTATGCAATCTAGGTTTTCTTCTGAGTTATGCACGATCCATCCAGAATGCTACACCTCAGGCTGCTACGAACAAGCATCTTCAAGGAACATGCTGAGCTATATCCCAAAGCGTCAAGACCCTTTGGGACCAGCTCATGTCTCAGTCACTCAGGTGCTCTCAGTGCAGTTGGAAAAGTTCAGAAAAGCAAGCAGTTGCTTTTGCAATCACGTGTTGGAACTGGCCCTAAACACTCAACAACTTGCAAAAATTATTGTACAGCTGAGTTTATTGTGCTTGTTACCAACTTCTTACTTTAAAGACAATTTAGGTTCGTTTTTCACATTCAAATTTTTAACAAGATGATTCAGAGTCCCACTCTTCCCACAATAATGTGATCAAACTTCTCCAAGTAAGAGTGCAGCAGTTCAATACAGCTTTTAGAATACAGGTCACAATTCTTTTTCTGATCTGTGAAAGACACATTAATAAGCTCTTGGCATTCAGAGAAACAATCTTTTCTCTTTCTTTCATTTTCTTTTAGTTTTTGGTGTTCATTGGAACTTTTCCCCCCCCACCTTTCAAATTCTGCAGGAAAAAAACCTTGGAAGAAAATTAAAACTTCTTTTTTAAACACACTGCAATTTGTTTATATTTTCAAGCTTTTCAGTATTACTCCATTCAGAAGTTGAATATGTGTGCTGTTTAATATCAAACAATTGTTTTAGTGCCATTTCAAGTGTCTGGCTGTGTTAATGCCTGCTAATTAAATGTTTCAGAAAAAAAAATACAGCCTAAATTTTGCAAAACTTCATCTACATCTGCTTCTTCTATGAAAAGATGTCCTTGGAACACCTCCAGTATGTTAAATAGAAAGTAAATTATTACAAACAAGACAGTAATTTACCTGCAGGCTTTAGCATGAGCTACTCTGTATTAAATTTGCCATTCACTTGCCGTTGACGGTCAAGAAGACAAGGGTCTCTGCAGCATGAAAAAGAAAATACTATTTTAGGACTATTTAGATGGGTTATGTTCCTGTGTTTTTGGTATTTGGTGATAACCAAATATTTCTGTTCTGTCTTCAGAGATTTCAAGGTGGGATAAAGAAGCTGTCATGTTCCCCACTCTCTTGCAGCACAGGAGGTCGTTACAAGCTATGGTTGCAGATTCCAGCAGATTCCTTCAGGACAGGGCTCTCAGAGGCAGCAGCATCCTATGAAGCCTTTGAGGGAGATGATGTGACAACAGCCTGTCACAGTAGGCAGACAACACATATATTTATATCATCACTTCAACTATGTGTGTTAATCACACAGCTTCTCAATACTTTGCAAGTAATTGAGAAGCAAAAGATATAAATATATAACCAGATGCAGTTGACAGAGAAGTACTATGGAGAGCTTGTCCTGTCTGGACCACCCATAACCATAGCGGGAAGCACACACTACCCAAAACACTTGTTTTGGGCTCCTCAAGGCTGTGACCCGCTCAATCATCACCTCCCAGACTCACCACTGCACACTTTCAAGTTATAAAATCTTCCTAATGGATAGAGACAAAACGGGTTTACACTGAAATTTGGAACCAAATGTATGAAAATGTGAAGATGGTTTTTTTCCAACAGAAGCTGAGTGGAATTTTTGCACTGCAGTGTTGCCTCAATTAATTATCTTTACGCATCTATTGAGATAATAAATGTAATGCATTTGGATGGAGAAAATTCAGCTACTTACTAGATACACACACATTATCACCGGGAACCAATTACATATTGTAAATCTCCTGGTCATTACATAGTCCACTTTGTCAATCAATAACTGAATAAAACAAATGGATTGCTGAAAACAAGAGAGATTTTTAATTCAACATTAAGTAGGATTGTTAAATATTTAGTGATTTTTATTATAACATCTGATATGACAACTTCATTTGCCCATATATTTGGATGAATAGGTTTTTAGTTCTAACCTCAACGATGACAATTTCATTAGCAGCAGAATCAGCAACCATCAGCTGATGTACTTCCATACCTTTCAAATTTGATTCCACATAAAATGTCTTTGCCAAGTAAATGTCAGACCCCTGCACTAATTTGTGTTTCCTAACTGATCCCACTTCAGAGCTAAAAGGAGCTGACTGAAGCAAGTATTGCTTTTGCAGCAAAATGCAAATCATAGAATCATTACAATGGTTTGGCTTGGCCTTAAAGACCATCTAGTTCCAATATCCCTGTCATAGTCAGGACACCTTCCACTAGACCAGGCTGCTCAGAGCCTCATCCAGCCTGGCAATTTAGACCTATAGCTATGAAAAACCACCATTCCATTCACAGTCAGTGGTTTAACTTCCCCTCTAACATCAGCTCATTTTAGCTGCTGGAAAGACTCAGCTCTAAGCTGAGACCTACACGGCTAAGTACTTATGCCCTGGCTCTCGCTGCTGTCAGCCAAGGTTTAGGGAAGACACTCAGGAAGACCAGAATGCAACTCAGCTCCCTGGAGACAGACACCTCTGTGTGGGCAGCTTGCCTCTGCTGAAAGAAAGGCTTCAGAGCAAGAGGGGGAATGGGCAATGGGGGACATGCAGAAGGCACCATAAAGAAGTGTAGGGAATAAATAAAAGTAAAAGTAAAATTGTTGCAGAGAAATAGGGAGTATGGGGATGTTTAAAGAATGGAAAATCATCCAAATCCATGGAAAACTAGACTCTCAACAATTGTGGTGACTAAAACTAAACATTTCATTCCGCCTTTTTTGTATTTCAGATCTGGGACTAGATTTAGTCTTTTAGGAAAACACCTTGAAACAAAATTTCAAAATCTATAAAAACCATATCTGTAGGAAGACAGTTTAGGACCCAAAGTTAGATACTGGGTATTGCAACGTTTAGAATTTATTGCTGCTTGTTCAACTGAGGTTTCACTTTCTTGTACCTACTCATATCACTTGCCTGCAGCCACAACACAAGAAGTCTACACTGACAAAGCAGACTTATGACTGACCAAATTGCTTACTGTTCAAAAAGCAAACTGTACAAAACAAAATTTATGTGATTTAAAGAGCAATTTTAAGTCTCCAAGCCTGAGGAAATTTTCATGAAAACACCAGAAGAGCCAAGTCAAGCTTCAGTATTCTTCACTCACTCATATTCCAAATTAGAACCAAGAGCATTTAAAATTTGGAAAAAATAGCACTGCAGCAAGACACTTTTTTCTTTTTGTCCACCTTCTTGGGAATATTTCTGCCAAAAGAGAATCAAACCTGTGATAGACATTGAAGCAGGAAAAACATCTGGCCATTTCCCAATTTTTTGAAGGAGAACATGGACCATTACTGGTAGCAAAGTTTCTTCCAAATACTAAATTTGGCAAGCACTCATCTCAGTTGCTGTTAAGTATATGACAGACAGATGCAGGTGTCCTTTTTGTACCCATCATTTGCTGTACCTGTAATACCATGCCAGCACAAAAGTGATGACAAAGAGACTGCTGTTTCTGAGCACTCTCACATGATGTGGGTCAAGTATATAAAAATGCTATAGGCTACGAAGACTGCTACACAGGAACCCTCCCACCTGTTGTTCAAGTTCAATCACCTGAGGCTCTTTCACCTTGGGATTATGTATCCAGGCTGCTGTCAAGCACCAGGTCTTATGCCTCCACAAGAACTATGTCCAGCATTTTCCTTTTGTCCCAGAGACTACAATTTTCGTGGAGTATATCATCTACAGACCCCACCTCTTTTCTACATTTTCCATCTTTAGCAATATCCTTCCAGTCCAAATAAGATGACGGCCAAAAGTACCATCATCTTCTGTCAGTTATCTTGCAAATTTCTGTCAAAAAGGTGGCTTCTGTTACACAGAAGTAACCTTTCTCCTTCTGTTCAAAAAACAAAGGTATTTTTCGTTCTGATTATGAATTCTACTGAGCTTACAGATAACACATAACAACTGATACAGCAAGACTAGCCCTGCATCTTTTTCTTGTAGAATTTTGTATGTACTTACACAAAAGACGGCAGAGAATCAAATCTCTAGCAGATCCCAAAGTAACTGGAAAAACAACGCGTGTTGCTTTATGTTGTCTGTGTGTTTTCTATTGTATTACTCTTAAATCATGGCAGTTACAGGTAATTAGTAATTTCTAGTTTCTATTAACATTAAAAAACAACATCAAGAACAGCTCCCTTTTAACAATGGCACATTTCAACTAGTTTGCCCAGGATTCTTGTTTCTATGGCCTGGGCTTGACAGACTAAGAATACACCCAGCTGGTTTTCAAACCAACACTTTCAATAGTCTGGGGAAGGGCTGTGTGACTTGTCATAAAAACAGCTGCTTCTGTCTCCCCAACCAGCCAGGAATAAGCTGAAGAGAACAAAACCTTGAATGAAATCACCTCGACTTTTCATGCAAGGACAAAAGGTGGTCATTATGCATACCAGGAAGGTTCTTTTATAGCAGGTAATTACATATAAATTGGAGAGTTATAATAAAAAAAAATCATTTCTCTCTTCATTTATTTAAAATGTGATTTCTACAGCCATTATATAATTACTGGTATTTTTCAGTAATGTTATTAAGAACAAATGAGCTAGTGTTTCTGAAAGAATCACAAAGATGCAAATACTGAAAGTTCCTTATTAGAACTGGTAGTCCAGCACGAAGCAAGTGGCAGGAAAAAGATCTCTTGTTGAAAACTGCAAACTGAACTTTTTTCAATGTTGAAAAATTATTAATTTCTTTCTGCTATGAAGAAATAAATTATCTCTATCATCTCTGGCACATTATTTTAAGCTCTCAACTTTTATCAGTTTCTCATTTGTTCAGAAAATGCCTGTGAACTATTGACTTCCAGCAATAAGCCTAAAATAAAACATAGAAAGACCACAAAAATTCTGAAAAGAGCAAGAACAGCTCCCTGCTGTCTCTACTCATGAAATAAGTGTTACTCGTGACACTTAGTCAAACACTCATTCCCGTGTACAATCTGAAATGTTTGAGTATAAGCAACAGTAGCAACATACTAGTGAAAGAATATAAAAATAAAGAATAAACATCTCTTAGGAGATATACAAATCTCCATGAACTACAGCCTAGACAGATTTTAGAGAGCTAACTTAGGTTATATACTTCACCACAGTGCACAATTCTAGATATCTTGGAGGCTGAAAATCAGTACTAAATATTATTAATGTAGAGGGGTGATACAGGAGTGATGCAGAGAACAAAAAAGAGAGGAAGACTTTTATTTCAAGGGAAAAGAATTGGAATCAGGTGCATAAATATCATCGTGTCAGCCCTGAGTCCACCAGAAACTTTATTTATTTTAAGGTAAATTATTTTCTATTACTGATAGTGCTTCCATGAATTGATAAAAACAGCCAGAAAGTACAAGAAATGCAGAAGTAAATATCCAGTCCCCCAAGATATTTAGTGATGGCAGAATGTAAAACAACACACATCTCCTCAAGAGCCCTGAGGCTGTGATGTCCAGGGGATTCCTGCTGTCCTGAGCTACCCTGGGCCACAATGGCAGCAGAAGGCTCCAAACAAAAAAAGTAACATAACTCAAAATGTGGAAGAGCAGACAGAAACCCTTTCCAGATCCAATGGCAGTCCATCAAACTTGTGTCTCCTCTCTTCAGCCCATGCTGTCACACCAGATGCTTCTCGCTTCAGAGGGCTCTCTCCCAAGGGCAGAAGCCCTTTCTCTCCCAGCAGGAACCTACAGGTTAGATCTGAGCTAATGATGAGAAACAAAGGCATCAGTACTGGGATGAGGGGGTGTGCAAGATACCTAATTTTTAAGGCAAGATACCTAATTTTTAAGGCAAGGTCATTTTTGCTTTTTTAAAAAGAATGCAGGTGATGGGGAGGCTTTTGTTACCATAGCAAATAAACTTTTTTTAGCACATTCACCCGACTTCTTGAAAAACTGCCACTTACTCCACTGATGATGGGAACAGTCTCTATCCTAAGCTGGCTCAGATTATTAAAGTGGCTTTTTCCTGGCTAATTGTTAAGCATCCTGGTTTAGCATAATTTTGTTCCCTGCTTTTTCTCTTGTGATTACACCTGGTGTTAAATACTTTCTGTGAAATTGTCACCTATTTGTAATGGCATCAAAAAACTTGGAGTAAAACTGTGTACATCTTAGTGATTTATCAGAATGGGTTTTATCTTGTATTTTAAAACTCAAAGTAGCAATTTAAATTTGTCTGTGACTACATCCCCAGTATTTGCTGTAGGGCACAGAAGTTGGTCTTATAGACTTACATGTGTTAATCAGAAAAAAAAACCACAAGTTTATAGATCAAATTCTGTGATAGATATGCTAGATATTACAAGTACGTGAGTACCTGAAAAGGTATTCACAGACCTCATAGGTTCTTCAATAAGATCTTTTCTCTGGCTTCACACCAAACACAACACTAATTTACAAATAAATGTCTTTTTCTTTGTTTGATCACAAAATGCACCTTATTTACATGTCTGGTTTTGCACTGAAATATCTACAAGTCTTCTTTAGCTGCAATAAGCAATAACTGGTATTTACAGTGTGATAAAAGACATTTACCTGTGAGTAGAGCTGAGAGAGAGGGAGAGATTGAAGTTTTATGAAAGTGAAGCCTGTACATAATAAAAAAGTCATAATAAAAAAAGAACCATGAAGGGTGACAAATCATAAACAAAATAATGTGTATCTGAATATGAAGAATGGGGTTAAGATGGGTAATTAAAAATTGCTAATTCTTGCTTTTGATCCCCACTGCCAGGCTGCAGTTTTAAGATGAGTATTCAAAGGGAATCTTTGCATGAACATTCCATTTCCTGTTTCAGTTTGCGAGTTTGTCCCCATTGCCTATTGTCCTGCACCTGGCTTTTCCTTCTTTAGCCGCTCCTCTTATGCATGTGCATGCATTGATCAGATCCTCCTGAGCATTTGCTTCTTCAGGCTGAACAACTCTTTTAGCCTTTACAATGCAAGATGTTCCACTTTCTTAATCATCTTCATAATCTTTCACTGGACTCATTCCAGCGAGCCCCTGTCTCTCTTGCACTGGGCCTTCACCAAGGCTGAGTAAAGAAGAAGGATCACCTCCATGCTGCTAATGCTCTGCCTGATCCAGCCCAGAAGGCTGTTGGCCATTTCACTGCGAAGGCACACTGCTGGATCACGTTTGTTGTCCACCAGGAGCTCCAAGTTATTTCCTGTTAAACGGGTTTCCAGACAGTTTGTCCCCAGCATGTAGTGATGCATGAAGTTGTTCCTTCACAGCGGCAGGATATGGCATTTCATTTTTTTTAACTTAATGGGACTCCTTCCAGACTGTTTCTTGAGCCTGCCAAGGTCCTTTTGAACTGCATCACAACCATCTGGGGTCACTTGGTCTGTCCAGCCTGAAGCCTGAGGGGAGACCTCATTTCAGTTTACAAATTCCTTGTGAGAGGAAGAGGATGGGAAGACACTGGTCTCTTCTCTCTTGTAACCAGTGAAAGGACCCCAGGGAATGGCTTGAAGCTGTGTCAGGAGAGGTTTAAGTTGGATATCAGGGAAAGGTTCTTTCCCCAGCGAGTGGTTGGGCACTAGAAGAGGCTCCCCAGGGTAGTGATCACAACACCAGCCTGACAGTTCAAGAAGTGTTTGGACAATGCTTTCAGGCACATGGTGTGACTTTTGGGAATGGTTCTGTGAAGGGCTGTGTTGGACTCAGTGATCCTTGAGTGTCCCTTCCGACTCAGCTTATTCTGTGATTTTGTGGTTCAGGTCATTAATTAAAATGTTGTCGATTAACATAATTGGCCTCCTCGGGCACATCTCTAGTGACTGGCTGCCAGCTGGACTTCAAGTTGCTGATCATAACCTTTCAAGACCAGCAGTTTAAATGGTTTTCCATTTGTCTAGTTCATTTTTCACCAGTTCATCAATACATATGTTGTAAGAGATGGTATAAAATGCTTTGCTGATCTCAAGATAAACAGCTATGCAAGAAATTCTGTTTTCGTTTTTCTATGATCAGACATAGCTCCACTGCATGTGCCAAGTCTCCAAAGCCTTGAGCAACCTGGCCTGAATGACCCTGCACTGATGCTGTTGTGTACAGGATGCTGGACTGGATGGCCTCCTGAATGATGACATGTTTTGTTACGGCAGAAACCGCTGAATTGCTCCCCACCAAGAAGGGGATCCAGGGCTAGGCTCTTCCTGCTGTGGAAAGGAGATGGGATGGGAGACACAGGGAAACACTATGAAGGAACAAGCTTGCTTCTCCTGTTGGACAAACAGAGGATAGGAGAGAGGAGGGCAGTGAATGCTGCTGCTGGGAGGGTCGTTTCCACATTCAGCACTGAGATACTGCACCAGCCTGGCTTCCCCCAGTTCAGTAGCCACTACACCAAGAGTGGAAGCCCCTCACAACAGTCTCACCAGCCAGATGCTCTGGGTGAGCCCCCTGATAACTGTGAGCTGACTGATAGCACTACTTCCCAACTGCAAAAGAATTATTTCCTGGTGGCCAGAATGAAAGGAAAGTCAGAGGGTAAATCTAGAAGGAAACAAGCAGAAAGAGGCGAATAAGAAAAGAACTGCCAATCGTGCAGACTTTGAAGTTTGCAAAAGTTGGAGTTTTTTATATTTGTCAATTATTTGCTCAAAGATGCTAGACTTTCAATAGCCTACAGTACAGTGGGGAGAGAATTCAGTTATTAGATTGTGCTAAAGAAACTCAAAGAACATGAGAATCTAAAAAAAAAAACTTAAAAAAACCAAGATTTTTTTTCCTAAAAAGTCTCAAACTGGTGGTTTCTTGTTATCATTTAATGAGGCTGAGATTGTTGAGTCAGACGTGCGGTATTGTAGTGCCTATGGCAACATTCATTCAGAACCCACTTATAATAAGAAACACAAAATTGAAAACTAGCTCTTAGAGGATCCTCATCTAGATTTCTAAAGGTTGCAGAACCAGAGCAGAAGAAGTTTTAAAGGGATTATAAATAATGGCACAGGGAATTGAAAAGAAAAAGCAGAGAAAATGTTACCCTGAGAAGTTCATAAATTGCAAAAAAAGGTAGCTGGTGAACAAATTAAGGCAGTATCTGATACAAAGATGAAAGTCTGTGCAAACATGACTAAGTCAAGTTGAACACAAACAAATATAAAACGGAGAAGTTAATAAATGAAGAAGTCAAGAAATCCCTACTTACTGTGGTAAAGAAAAAATCTCAAAAAGATAACATTTTTGAGAGTTTTGGGAAATGGAACACTTAGTCACGGACTGAAAATATATCAGATATTAAGTCCTGTTGGTCACTGTGGTGCCTTAACACCAACCAGAAATTAAACTCCAAGTAAGTCACTCTCTTCCCTTCTGGTAAGAGAGGTACAAAAGCAGAGACTATGAGTTGAGATAACAATTTACTGAAAGTAAAAAGCAATTAAATAAGAAACACACAGTAACAGCAGCAATATTAATAAAAAAGCATACAAAAAAGGAGGTGTTCACTATCTCAACTTAATTCCACATGGACGATATTTCCTTTCAGCACCACATCCTGCGTGTCAGAAAAATGGGAGAGGATGGATGGAGGCAGAAAAGGATGGAGTCTGCAGGGCTTATGCTGTCAGCTTCCCCACTGAAGAGAATGAGGCAAAAAATGACGCAACTCCAGCAGTGTTCTTACCTTTTCTTCCCAAAACCATGCCCCCCGCAGATGATGTGCATGGCACAGGATAACAACTTAGCCGTGCCCACATGGCACTAAGCTCTGCCCCCTCTCTGCAACCAGAAGAATTACTTTCATATTGCTAGGAGGTTGTTCATTTGAGTTGCCCCTGGAAATTCCTCCTTGACTACATCATCCTCCTCTATCCACACTGCATGGCACTTTTGGAGGCTCTCGGTCAGTCCGTACTGTCTCAAACACATCTCACCTGTCCTGTGAGGTCTTACTGCACACTCGGCATGTCTTCTTCTCCTGGGGTCTCAGTAGCCGTTGCCGCACCTTGCGCATCCTTCACAGCCTATATAAGAGACATGATTATTTTGTTACAAACCAGGGGCTAGGAAAGAGGACCACTGGAAACAGGACAGATCAGTGGATCAGCAGCCTTTTTGGGACTCTCCCTACATGTTGAATTATTGACAAGATACACAGAGCAGCGAAGATCGCTCTGTAGGACCGGCTCATCCCAACGGAGGAGTCTCCTGCAGGGATAAGGCACACTGTCACATCTCATGGTGTTCATTTGTCATTTCTCCAGCATGTGTCCTCAAGCCTGGGCTCCCTCTCCTCAGAGGAAGCCTGTGAGCCTGGCTCCACATCAGTAGTGCTCTCTGTTACCCAGGGACATGGCCAAGGCTGGTGGGGAATCAGGGGCCTTCTCTGATTAGTGTATGTTTGGTTGAATCCTGAAGCTAAGGTCCTTCCCCAGGGCACTGATTCAACGGACAAGACATATGTCAACAAACACGACATATTTTATTTTTGCCAGAAACCTCTACTGCAGTCTGATACCATAATTCTTACTCAAAGAGATCATGGGCAGAGAGCAGGCCCTCTTAACACCTCCTTAATACCCCACAATTATCTAATTCATTTCACGGAGAGTGATCTGCTTCTCGGTTTCAAACACCCTGAGATTGGCCACTTACAGAATTGGGCTTAGTCCACTGAGCTGAGGACAGCAGAAGCAGGGAAACACAGCAATATCTGGAGATTTGTCTCAAAGGAAACAAATCCTACAAAAGTGAGATCTCTTCTTCTCAGCTGTTAAAACCTGAGGACTAATTGGCTAGGCAGAAAGGAAAAGAAAGCTGTTAGAACAATCTCAGTCAAGTTATCCCATTACAAAAAATAAAAACTGAAAAAAATACTTGTCCTCCAACATTTCCTAGGAACTTCACAATGTTTTTTTTCTAGAAAAATCCACAAAGGAGAATGAACATCTCTTATGGGGACAAGCAGAAATGGGAACAAAGCAAAGCTTGGAGCTGCAGAAGGGCAGAACTGAAAATTAATCATTCAAGCATATTTGCTCCATTATTACGCACACTTAAGACATCTTCCTGGCTAATGGGCTAACTTTGAAGGCATCTGAGAAAACCAGAATTATAACAAAAAAAGCTGTTATGGCAGTCATGTTTGCAATGAAATTCTTCTGAGTATATAAGAATTTTGTAGAAACAAGGTTAAGATTGTTTAAACAGTGTTTAGAAAATCTGAATATCCTACCCTAGACCAGAGCAAAATACTTGATGCTGATGTCATTGGACATTCTGGAATGTTTTGCAACAAAAAAATGTAGAAAAAAATCACCTGGCATTAAAAAAAAGGCTTTAAAATGGTTTGGGAATAGATGGAAGGGGAAAAGTGCAAGTTGACTTTAGGTAAGTCTGTCTATGGATTAGCAAAGCAAAGGACCCAAATAAATATATCCTGCCTGACAGGACTTAAAACTCAACCCAGTAACTCAAATGAGGACTATAAAGCAGTTTGACTTCTTCAAAAGAGCTAACTCCACTGAATAGTTAACTTGAACTAAAGAGCTAAAACTTGAGCTAAATTATACTAACTAACTCAAGCTGAGAGTGCAAAAGCACTAATTCTGCTAAGAGGGGCCTGAAGCAAGCTGCCAGTGATTTCTATTTAAAATTTCAGAAGTCTTTCACATATGACATCCAGGGTCTAATCATATGGTGCTGTAACTCCTCAACAATATCTGCACCAACCAGTTTTAGCTCAACATCATTACTGGTTGGTTTTCTCATAAGTTTGTTTTCTTCTCCTTTAGTCAGCTTCTGTGATACCTTCCCTGTTCTCAATCTCCTGACAAGAACTTGGTCAGGGTGTAAGATGATTTCCTTTATTAGCAATATAATATGGTCTAGCATGAGTATGTTGCACAGTTAAGCACTTGTTATGTTACCAGGTAGAGTTGTTACTTACATACTCAATTATCAATATTCGGGCAAGTTTCATACAGAACACACAGAACACACACATTATTCTTGTATTATTTCTTTGTTTTTACACTTTAATCTTCTTCAATAGGGAAAACAAGATGTTTGTGGTCCCATAAAGCAACGTGCAAAATTAAAAATATATATAAATATTATCACCAGAAAACAAATCAGAGGTGGGAAGTAGGAAAAGGGGTAGGTTTGAGCCAGACAAGGCAGGCAAGAAATGGGCTAGAAGATGGGGGGAAAAAAGACAGATGGGAACTAATTTGTGCAAGACCTTGAAGCAAGGAGTCTGAACTGTATGTGGGAAGCTATAATACAAGAGATTTTTCCATTAACATTCAAACCGAGGCAATGATATTTAAAAGCCTTAATAAGATATGAATTTGGGTAACACTTTAATTGTCTTTCTGAGAAAATTACTCAGACAATCCAACACTCTGGACTATTTTCCATATTATTTTCCCCATCTGTGGAGTCACTAAATAATTATGCCATTATTGTGTTGAAGCCTCACTTATTAGGAATTATAGCAACATCTGGTTATACTAACACTAGCTGTGGTTTAGTGATGAAACTTCCTGCAGTTGCTTTAGTAACCACTTCTAGTGAAGGATAAATAGGATTAAACATTCTCTCATTCTTTTGGAAACTCATCAGTCTCCACATTACTAATGCATTAATTTAGTAATAATACTACTTCATACTTACCAATGTACTGACCTCAGGACCTGACTTCTGGGTTGACATTTGAGAATGTCTTAGTGAATACATACTAGTTTTCCTCTGTGTTTGGGCAGGCTTTTATTCTCTGTTGAATTTCTAATCAGCACCTGAAGGATCCCAAAAGGGTATTTCTCCAGTCCAGGAAAGGCCTCTGGAAAGGCTGCAATGACATTGCCTCTTTCATCCTCAAGGTCTTGGATGAGGCAAATAAGCTCTAACTTTGCATATTTCTTGATCTATCACTTCCTAAAGGAAAAGTCAGGATCTAAGCTAACAGACTCTAACAAAGGTTCCCACTGTCAAGGGACAAAGCAGCCTATTTTGCATACTGTTGCATCTAGAATTTTCCAAAGAGCCCTGAAAACTTAGACACCAAATGTCCATTGTAATCCCACAAGAGTGAGACATTGAGCTCCTTGAGTAATGCTTCAGCCAACAAATCCAATTATGCTGAGGTACAGGTGATGTGACTGGAGCTGACTGTACTCTGACAATGGCTCACGCTGGATGGGGGCAGGAGAGCACCAGGGCAGAATAACATTAGAAGCCATGTGGCATTCTGTGCTTTGATAGCTGTGCACTGACACTTCTGCAGCTCTCTTACCTCTGGCAGCTTTAGATGCCAGGCTGCAGACAGACACTATTGGTGTGCCGAAAGACCTATTGGGATGTCGTCTAAGTGCAGGTCTAAATATGCACCCTTCTGTAGATGTTTGTCTTTTTAGTAGCATAGCTGTACCTGGTACTATTATGTCCAGGAGAGCTAACACATAGACCTGGATTGGGAAAATTGCCAGGCTTTTGGGATGCTGCTGACAGTACAGGCTCTAGTACAAAAGATAAATGAAGTTTGTCTAAACTCCTATAACCTCTACTCTACCTATTCTTTAGCTAAAAGGTACCTTTTAGAAATGGCTGTAATTCTGTCACTCAGTTGCTTGTTAGGTTTGACATCTTTTGTAAGTACGATAGCAATTCTGGAAGTCTTGGAAGGGTGCAGAGGAGATATCAGGAAAAGCATGCACACCACAGAAGACTGTGCCAAAACAAATGAGTTTATAAAGATCAGTTTGCTATGTAGTCTATCTGAACATTGTACATGCCATGTCTTTCACCGTATATTCTTCAGACTATAAATAAATCAAATTGACATATATTCACAATCTAGCACCATCTGCTGCATAAAGGAAGAAGGCATTTTAAAAGCAAAGGATCTGTTGGTTTTCTTACATGATACATCTTAATAACTGAAATGTATTCCTTGTTTTATAAATGTGCAACTTGACTTTAAATATGATAAGCATTTTACAAGAATAATTTGAGGAAATCCTTCTAACTACGGATTCTCATTTGCTATTTGTTCCTGCACCACATTAAAATGCCTTTATTTCCAAAGCATTAAGCTGAGAGCAAGAAGCAGGAAGGTCTTATCTGAAGTGTGGTAAATCAGACCTTTATGAAAGAGACGCATATATTATCAGAGATAAGGGTTACAGTTTTTATATAAATTATTCTCATTTAACATAAATATTGAATGTAATATTTGAGACAAATAATTATCTGCATCGTGAAGGGTTTTATTTTGCTAATTATATTTTTCAATTGTTTTATACATCCCCTTAAAACAGGTTTGGGGATTTTTCATTAGCTATGATAAAAGGATGACATATTATTCCCAACAAATTTCATTCAGGGAAGGAAGTTATATATTCGTATAACTCTTTCCTATTTATTCCTTTATTTAAAAAAAAATATGTATCCTTTTGAAATTCTAAGGTTCTCAACCTATTTTTAAAAGTTTTGGAAGATCATGGCAAAGCATAGAGGCATATTCTAAAACTTATACAGGCTACCTCAAGAAATTAAGCTTAAGCTTAAGCAACTTTGCATAAAACTAAAATTCAGGAACTTAACTCTCTTTCATTTCTTCAATAATTAAGCTGCCTTTTTTGATATTAGCATACAGTGTTACAGAACCACTGAAATAATTTAATGTAACAAACTTGCTTATAATTTAGATCTCTTAGACCAAAGCAGTGAAAAATTGTTTTGCTTCCTCCCTCTGCTTTGTCCAAAAGGCATTATTCTTAGCTAGCTGGCTGTCAGCAACACAGAACAAAGGAATGTTAAATTAAGTTTCTGCTTTATAAACAGAAAGGGAAAAAAAATAGAAAATTTCAGTGTGCTGTTGCGGTGGATTCTGGCCTGTGCAAAGCTGAAGTAGTTTTCCTTATGGGCACTGACAAAGACAACTGTCACTGTGGGCCACAGGGCGCTGTGAGCTGCAACCAGAATCCTGCCTGAACTCAGACCAGAGGCTGAAGGTCCTCACAGTCCTTTGTTTCTACCGAAAAATGTCAGTTTTGCTTGTTTCTACAAGGAGGGAGGGGCTCTCTGGAGAAATAACAAGCACAAACTGGAGGCCAACCATCAGCCGTGTAGCTACCCCGACACAATTCTAAGTTGTTGCTTAGCTGCAAATGTGCATTCCCAACAGGACTCTTTGGCCCCGTTCTGTAGCCAGCAGGATCTTTGATGGAGTACCTCTGAAAACCCCAGAGTGTTCAGCCTCTTTGATTTTTCAAGAAGTATACTAAAAAAATACGCTGTCTGCTTTTTTGGCTATTTCTTTTGGTGAGCTGCTGCATAGCTTAGACTACTGAAAATAGGTAAGTGCAAGTCTTACACAGAAAAACAAGACTCAGAGCTGAAACATATTTTTAGTCCTCCAATTTTCTGAACAGAGCCCAAAAAAAATTGTTCATGCTGTAAGAACCAGTTATATGCTCCAAAGCTAAAATCCAGGTCTCTGCTGCTCTGACTCACCAGCAGGTTTTAAACACTACAAAGGAGTATAAAGACTTCACCTCTTCCCATTCTTCCTCAAGTTTTCTCGTTGCAACTGCTTAGCCATCAGCAATGAAACTGAAGAGGTGTAAACGGCAGAACAGTGATGAATTTTTCCTTCGCACTCTGAACCTCACTTTACTGATGTTGTCTTTTTAAATCACACTTACTCTATTTCAGATCAGGATTTCAAATTGCCGGCTACTAAACCACTCTCATGGAAACCAAGCAGTCTACAATTCCTGAAAAAGAATATAAAGGCAAGCTCTCTAATTACCCTTGAAACAGGATAATACATTCCAAACAGAACAGATAAAAAAAAAATCAAAATTTAAACTTCAAAAAGCCACAGTCATATGCAAATCTACATAAAAAGCTTATGAACTTTGCTCATAGCTTTCCATAACATTTCAGAATATCAGCTCTAAACACAGATGAATATACACCTCAGATCTAGTGATCTGTTTCTTCAGCTATGGCTTTTT